>JAHXMU010023892.1:0-16376 GCA_019455685.1 Philornis downsi | reverse complement strand
TATTCTAACAAATATTGAGGAACTTCTTTTTTTACCTTAAAAAACACTTATCAAAAAAGTGTTGTTTTAATTTTCAGCTAGATTAGATCAGTACATGTTCAGTCTAAAATTTCAGTCTTAAAAATTACATTTTTCTTGGCAGTTTTCGCAGAGTGGATTAGAACACTGCAAACAAATAGGTTTTAAACAGGAACAGCAGTTGTATTTTGTTTTTCGTTGGAATTTAGATGGACATATATGACGCAGTTTTCTTGCACTGATCCAAAAATTTTATCCATAACTTTCAAATTTTGTGAAAGTTACAATGTTTGGTAGCCTTAGAATATTATGAGCTGGCACTCTAGAATGTCTTGGACCCTCCTGATCAGACCATACAAAGCCATTTTTACATCGGTAAAAATTCTTACTTATAGATTCTCTTTGAACTTCCGCAAAGCTATTACCTTCCTCTTGAAAATACGCTTCTAGATAAATTTCATCGTCCTCAAATATAATTTGTTCTGCTTCAAAATCTGGATCATTTATATCATCGTCGCCGCTGAAATCTTCGCCCTCTTCATCAAGTTCTTCGAGCCACTCAGTTATTTGCTGTTCGCTGCTTTTAAAACTTGCAACTGATGTTCTTTTATAGGATGTCATTTCCTCTGAGCTTACTGCCTGCAAAAATATAAGTGATAATAATAGCCAAAATACAATTTTACTGTTCTGAGGTCTGAGAGACAATATGTAATTTTACGATATTACTAATGTGAGGTCTGCAAAACCATATTGAATTTCACAATAATACTGACGTGGTGGTCTGCTGGCTACTTACACTAATGCTGATGTGCGGGTATAATAGACCTTTTACTGTGCAGTTAAACACGTCCGTTGCCCACAATTGCTCTTTTCACACTGAGCGACGTAGAAGCATGAATAGAAAAGGTAACGAGAGCGTAGAGATCATAACTTGGAATTTTACAAAGTTACGCATGATTGTTCTCTTTGCGGGGTCTGTCAGACCACACGTCAGTTGCAGAGGGTTAAAAGAGAGTTATTAAATTTCGACAAGTCAGATAATTTGTAACAATCTTTAGAAATAAATGTAATGGATATTCATTAGAAACTACAGAAGAAATGTTGGGTATCGGATATCAGTTTCTAAGCTCACATTAATTTCTAGACTCGGGGATAGGATTGTTTTCAATGGAATAAAAAGTATGAATCTAAGACTAAGTATATGAATTAAATTGGTCATTTGTATGGGAAGTGTCAAAAAAGTGGAGCAATGATACCTAATTTAATTGATTTGAACTTGAAGTCAATGATTACTAAAATAGATTATGATTTGAAATAGATTGACGATTATGATACAAAAACATATTGATTTAATCAATTATCATTATGAATTTCTACAAAAAAAATACACACAAGCAGGACATTTCTTAATAAAATAAGTCAAAAAATACCCAAAAAACAGTAATTAGTATATCTTTTCGAGTTGCGTCAACTAAATACGCAACTTGTCGATTGTCTGTCGGTATATATAAGCGAGCTTGTCGGTGTCGTTCTAGTCATTGACTTTCTTGTCAGCTGATGTATTAATAATAGGTACAGGTAATAGGTACAGTTGGCCGCAATTGACTCTTTTTGCTCTAAAGACCCATGTTCCGCTTGGTGCGATGGCTGTTTTGTTTTTATTTTCGTCCTTGTTGTCTGGCATGTGTTGTTGTCTGGCATGTGTTAGATTTATTCGAGGTAGTTTTCGACTTGGCGATAACTTGATGAATGTTGGTTTTCAAATGCTCTAATGTTTGAGGCTTATCCGCGCAAACTCGTTCTTTGGCGTTGCTCCACAAAAAAGTGACGTCATTGACGTCACCAAAACGTGAAATTTCGCTTTCTTGAAACTGAAAGCCAAAATCTGTCGTGTTATGTGACGCGTGGCACTCTCTTCACGATCTCCAATTGTAGACCAAAAAAGTCGTTTATCATAGGGCTCTGATTTGAAATTTGGATAATTCTCCACAATAATATTAAACGAAACATGTTTCCGTTCTTTGCTTCCTATCCTCTTAATCGTTAGTTAAGCTTAATAGAATTCCCTAAGAAGCCCAAGATTTCCGGAATTGTCGCAGATACTGTTCATTGGATCTAAAAATAGAATGGTTATAAGCTCATAGACTATAAGAAGCTCTATCATATTCCATTCATTGAATGTACGGGAATAGTATGTTTTGTGTGTAATACCACCACTTCCGTCTGATGGTAGCTTAAATGAGAATAATTTATATGTTAATAGTAAGTATGTAACATCTGTTACTAAAACCAAGTTTTTAGTTAGCAACCACAACGCTAAGACTTGATTGTATTGAGTAAAACTTATTAAAAAAATGTCGACTCTAAAGTTGTAATTGTTATAATGATCATGGTTTAGGCATATGAATCTGGAGAGGAGAATCCATTGTTATTGATAAAACTGACAACACGGCTACCACCAGAAGCGATGAAGAGGACAATAATAGATATGATATGGAAACTGTTATATCTATCGCAGCTACCACAGAGAATAGCATGAATTCAAATTTGGATTTTTGTTGGGTAAGAATCTTAAATACCTTGCCTTCCAATTTATATCTGCAATGACCGACTTGCCATAGTCTGCATCGGAGAGAAGGGTGTTTCTTATCACGCTAAGTTGTGCATACACTTCGACGGAAGGCAAAGACGATACTTACTTTTGGTAGAGAGAAAATTCTCTTTATCCAAGAGTGGAATAACAGTTTCAGATTAAATATTTTCTATCCAATAAGGAACACTATTAAGTGGAAACGGATTGTTTCTTAAAAATATTCACACAACAACCTGACTGTCGCCAGACCAAATGCGAGAAATTGGATTGGTCGCGATTTAGTAAAGTGAAAACGTAAACGCAGTTTTACCATGAACTCGGTTTACCCCAATACACCCCTTAATTCTGATATTCCTGATACATATTGGAAAAATATTATGCAAAAATCCTACTTGGGTGTGGAACTGCTATAGAGTAAATCCTAGTATGATCAGGAATTTTGCTTTCCATCTACATACATATATGGTAATGGAAATTGGCACACCTGCACGGTGCAAGAGAAACCCATAAGGAGAAGAAAAACGAAGGCTAGCGCAATGGAGATGAAGCCTAAAAATTCTAACAAAATGTAAAGTGTAAAGTTTATGGCAACGAGACCTCCCTGATAAGGACAACGATGAAAGTCTGATCATGGATACGTATAGTGTGTTGCAAATGTTAAGAGAAGATACCCCATACATTATGGACAATGTTGAGCTATGGCAAGCTATTTGAGGCTGTTGGCCATAAATTGACGAAGAGCTCACATCATCTTTTAACCACTAATTGAGCTATCATATCCTGTTTTTATGAGAGAGGACACAAATATGTGTATCACCAGATCAGTGTTTTAACAATTATATATAATACAATTTCGAACGTATCGAGTAAAAGGTAATGGAATGTTCTTTTAATATGTTGTATAAAAGTGCCTGTACTAATATTCGGCGGCGGCTGATATTCGTTTCTTAGAGCAGTGATTAGTATTCGAGCTACTGTTAGAAGTCTTGTACTTTCATATGCTTTACAGAAAAACTTCCAAACTAGATGCAAATTCCGAATAGTAAAGTTTATTCAGTAAAGTTTATAAGTAGTTCAATTTTAGATAAAAGAAAGTGGGACACATGTACCTTGAGCGAATCTATATACAACGATTATGCTGGCTTGCTCAAGTTGCACCGTGATCTAAATTGAAAAAAAAAGAAAATGCAACAAATCGTCAACTTTTGAATCTGTAAATTTGTATTACTCGGTCTATTTTTGCCTCTCCTCAAATTGACCTTTGCACATGTGTTAAGAACAATTGTAACTTATCTATAGGTACACATATTTCCAAATTGTTGCTGCGCCATTGTAATATCTCAAATTCTGCTTCGAAACCAAATGGACATGTTTGAAGGAAGCTGGAGTGATAAATGTAAAAATTAGAAAAACGAAGTCTAGATAGTGGCAATAGCTGTTTTGTTCCCTTCAAAATACATGAAAATTTTATATATGTTAGTTAGATAAACATTTTTTATTGGTAAAGAATTCATATTGTATGTTTGTCAAAAATGATGAAAAATTTAACTTTTCTCGAAAATACCAAGAGCTTTGGATTTTTTTTTAATCAATGGTTTTTTATTTTTTTTTTAATTTCCTTTACTGAATCTTTCTTTTGAAATTCACAATAGGTATTTAAAATCTTAATCCTATCTTAAAATAAAGCATGCGATCGGAGGGTTTTATTGAGATCCGTTGGGCAGTATGTTGATCCACCTTCAGACAAAACTTTCATACCTGATGTCGATCTAGCATTCAGCAATTGTTTGCCTCTGGGGTTGACGAGTTTAGACCCCCAGAAGGTATGTTTTGCGTTGTAGGCTCCGGCTACTATAAATTTGTCACCAAGAGTAGAGAAAAAGTGTGAAAACTGACCATCGCTTATAACATATCTGGGAGAGCGGTATATGGAAGAAACTATTATGTTCAATCCAGTTAGTGCAACTGAAGTGGCTTGCATATGATCAGTTCATTAATCGCGATCATTAATTATTACAGCTGCTCCTCCACAAGCTCTGCCGCTGGGATGTTTTGTATCGTGAGATGAGTATCCATTTATTCGAAAGCAATATCTTAAAGAGAAATGTGCTTCAGAGACTAAAAGAGTGCCAATATCTCGTGATCGCATGAAATACTCTACTTCATTCTCATGTTGGGTGAGCCCGCTGGCATTCCGTGGTTTCGTAACATTACTTGCATAATCCCTGCTTATTTGTCATGAAATTATTATAGGATTTATGAGGGATTCGATTGAGTTTTCAATATTATTTTTCTGAGGAGGAGCTTGAGGAACGTGAGAATTTTTCAGAGACTGTGCATACTTCATTTGAGTTTTCATAGCTGAATTGACATTTAAGACTGATGGAACTGGGTTTGGGATACGTCCGAACTCTGGCACTTGAAACTGATGAGTTTCTTGATTTCTATGAGAGGGCTTCATCCTTAGTTTTATGTGCACGGATCAAACTTTCTGAAGTTAGCTGTATGGTTTTCGCCACAGTCTCCACATTTCTTCAGACTGTGATCTGTTTTTGGTAACTTACATTCTGACGTTTTATGAATATTTCCGCATATCACACATACGGATGGTCATTTGCAATAATCTTTTGTATGCCCAAACTTCTTACAGTTTAAGCATTGGGGCGGGTCTTTGCGCATTAGTGGTTTCTCAACTGATACTCTGCGATGAAGCAGATATCTGAGATTGTAAATTGGGTGGGGTTCATTTTTTCCTTTCATGTGGGCATAGTCAAACGCTATTTCCACCTTAAACACGGGTTGAAGAGCCTTGAACTTGTTGAATATATTGTAAATGGACTTCACTTCATAACCCTTAATTACAACCATTAGTCTCTTAGAGCTTTTGAGTTGGTAAGTGTGTTGATATTGATAAGGGATTAATCCAGGTTTAATCTCTGGCGGTGTTGTTGTGATACAACTTAGTAGAGAGATAGTGGACTGTATGGGATTGGTTTGGAGTTGATTAATTGAGGGCCAATTCTTCCGTGCCGGGCAGTAAGTTCTGGGCTAAAGAATTGGCGGGTTTAGAATAATTGCATAATTTCTCAGAGTTGAGAAATTATACAAGTAAAGTTAAGATTTAATATAAATAAAATATATAAAAGAGGGAGAGATAGAAAAAATGCAAACGAATTAGAGTTAATTAGAGTTTAGTTATTAATTTATTATTATGCTTATTTTCTGAGATTGAGATGCTCACCGTGCGAATTGTGGTGCAAAACTGGCTGATTTTGAATCAGTAACTTTGCTGGTAAGGCTGGATTTTCCATTTTCCTTTTTTCATATTTTCTTCAGCTTACAGTTAATTATTCACAATAATCATTGGGATATCTATCGGTAATTACTTCATTGGTTTTATATAACTTAAATAAGAGCGTTATCTTTTATAATATTTAAATTTCATATTTTCATTAAATTCAAAATTAATTCATTTAACTTAAAAGCAAGTATAAACTTGGAAGTTTATACATGCCGCCGGCCATGCACTTGTGCAGGAGAAGTTGTGGCACATAAAGCTGAGGCAAGCGATCTAATGGCTTCCGCTGGTATGTGCTGAAGTGATGTCCTGGTTTCTGTTGCAGATTTCTTCACAGTCTTGGGATGAGGTTGGTTCTTTCCCTGTTGAACTTTAGAACGGCTAGTATTCGATTCTTGATTTTTTGGATGCATTACATTTGGAGTTGTTATCCTGGGGTGTTTTGGCTGAGGGCGAAGCATAGTATGATGATAGTTTTTGCATTTCCGACTAAGTATTCCTTGAATGACATTTTCTGAAAGTGTGGCTTTTGGCAAGGCAGTTTACACAATAGTCGAATTTTCGCGCAACTCTGTTCCTTTCTTTCGAGTCCATAGCGTAATATTTGGAACAAAATCTCAGGGAACGGAATTTCAGACAAAGTTTGCACTTGTAAACTCCCTTATACGGCTTAGGCTATGATTGGATCTGGAAGCATATAAAATACGGATAGTTAATAGGATTCAGGTCCCTCCAGATGGTGAGGAACTAGTAGAATCGAAATTGAAGTTGATTGTTAATTATTTAATTTTGTGGTACGGGATCGTATTCATTACATGGCAAGTAGCAAAGTTTGACAATTGGGCGCATTATAATACCGGTGGATGTCCGTACTTCCGCTACACGAACTTTACCATCGATTCCACAATGAGGGTTTTCGAATACGCCATTCACTAGGGGGCAACAAGTCATCTATTATAACCACAAAATCACCCGTTTTGAGGTTGGGAGTGGAATTTTTCCACTTATAGCGTTTGTGAAGGGCTTTGAGGTAGTCCTTCTTCCATCGCACAGCAAAATCGTGATGGAGCGCTTTTAGTTTCAACCATCGGTTGATCAGAGACATGTTTTGAGACGTCAGCTCGGGTATTGTTAGCATGGGTGCACCTCTGAGGGAATGACCTGGCGTTAAAGCCGTTACATCATTGGAATTATCCGACATTGCGGAGATTGGGTGCGAGTTCAGCACGCCTTCTATTTGAGCGAGTATTGTCGCAAATTGCTCGAATGAAAATTTATGGGAACCAGCAATTCTTTTTAAGTGAAATTTGAAGCTTGAAGCTCCATTGAAAACCGTGCGCAGCGTACTTCTGAGAAATCTCAATTGAGGACACTTTTAGAAAATGTCCAAACTCTCTGAGCAAAGATCTGCTAGCTCCAATGAAGTTTCTACCATTATCAATAACTACCTTATAAGGTAGCCCTCATATTCCAACGAAACGAGCGAATGCGGCTTCAAATGCAGGAGAGGATAATTCGGAACACACTTCGAGATGAATAGCTTTTGTCGAGAAGCACACGAAGATGCTTACATAACCCTTTATAAGGCGAGCTTGACATACTGGGGAACTTTTTAGTTCAAAAGGACCGGCAAAGTCAATGCCGGTTGTGTGAAATGGTGGCGTGAATGTGCATCTATCTGTAGGTAATGAAGCCATTAATTGAGCACATTGTCTTTGTTTAAATATGGTGCAGATTTTGCATTTGTGCACAATACTCCTTACTTTTCGTTTTAGATGGGGAATATAAAATTCCGCTTGCACCATTCGACACATGAGATTGCAGTCCGCATGTGCGAGATAAAGATGCAGATGAGTAAGGTACAGGTAGCAAAATCTGGAGTTGTTTCGCAGTATAATCGGATGACGTTCATTATACGGTAGTGAGGATTGCGCCAATCGACCGTTAACTCTCAGAACGTCATGGGAATCCATAAAAGGATTTAAAGTTTTTATTGAACTTTTTTTCAGAAATTGGTTTAGATTTAGAGAGAGCTTTGTATTCTTCTTTATAATGCTGCGATTGTGCTAGGGCTATTAATCTATTTTTAGCGAATAAAATTTCCTTATATGTTACATCTTTGGTTTTAAATTTATAATTGGACTTTTGTAAACTATGGGTTTGATGAAAAAATTGAAATAAGGCTTTAGCATAAGATGAAAAGCAGAGCGAAATGTCTGGTTCGAGTACAGTGACCTGCAAAGATTGCACTGCATTCTGTCCTTCTCTAGCAAACAATGGATTTCTTTCAGGCCAGGTTGTATCGGAATTAGCTATCCAAGAAGGTCCTTTTCACCATAGGGAACTGTGCGCAAGGTCTTGAGGTTTAGAGCCTCTAGTTCCCAGGTCGGCTGGGTTGCCATGTGTTGACACATGACGCCAGATGGCCTATCTCATGTATCTGAGCTGTTCGATTCGCAACATATGTTTCTCAAGTTCATGGTGGTTTTGAGAACCAACATAGAACTATTGAGGCATCCGTCCATAGAAATATTTCAGTTATTCTGATCTTTTGAGTAGATTTTACATATCTAATAAGCTTGGCAAGTAAAACAGCCCCATTTAATTCCAAGCGGGGCAAACATATCGACTGAAGTGGAGCTACTTTGCTTTTGGCTATTAACAAGTTTGATAAAACGACTGATTGAGGAGTTTGACATCTTATGTAGACACAGGCGCAATAAGCTTCCTGGAAGCATCGCAAAATCCATGAAGTTGTATGAGATCTACGGGCATATACTGGATCCAACGCAGAATAGTAATGGTATTAATATAAGAGAGATCGTTAGTCCGTGTGTTAATTTTTATTTAATGTTTTTCTCCTTCCCTTTTCCCCGCATTCAAATAAATTTTTTCCAACCTCTCCTGAAATCCTTAATCCTTCTGTTATCTTCCTCTCCTAAAAACTTCCCCTTTCCATTCTTCCCATCGTCAAAAAATTCCCTCGCCATCTTAGTTTTAAAGTTTTCTGTTTTAGTCTTTGTAAGTCATCCGAAGTGATCAAATCGATAATAAACCCCCCTCGATTGAATTCTAACATTTACCAGTGGTTTTTAGTCAGGAAGGCGCAAGGACAATAATCATGGTCCTCCGAAACCGTCCACCTCGCGACTAAAGGGAAAAGAAAGTTTCGCATTTCCGAGTGTTATAAAGTTCCTTAATTAAATAAAATTTTTTTTATCCATCTCCACGCTCTCTCATTCCTTCTCAAAACGTTTCGCAAGTGCCCCTCTCTTACATCAAAAAATTAAATAAAAAGTGAAGTGAAAAAAAAACACAGAAACTATTACACAAAAAAAAAAAAAAAAAAAAAAAAAAAAAAAAAAAAAAAAAAAAAAGGAAAAATTGTACACACAGGAAATTCAAACATCACTGCATCATCAACAAACAGCAACATCATCACCACCAACAGCCGATCAACATTATTCACCACAGACCAAGTTTCCCCCCTTCCGAAAATTCCGCAAGATATGCGATAAGTTTTCCAAACAATTCGAAGAAAAGCAAGAAGCAGCGGGCAAATAGCGCAACACATCCAAGTTCCAGTGCCATATATTTCCCGGCAGCAAGCTAGCGCATATTTCTTTGTTACTTCTTCCTTTCTCTCCGCCATTCTCATTTCCCACAACCACCTGACATTTGGTTTGACAGATCATAACAGCTAATAATATTGCCATATCGACAGAATTGCTATCGGCATTGTCAGTCCCACTTTTTACATTTGGCGCTGGAAACGGCATTGCCAGCCCATACAATATTCGGCAAGCCACATAATCAGCAGCATATATTCCCAAAATAATATAAAATTCGAGAAATTATTTTTTTCTGGAAAAAAAGAAAAATTTAATAAAAGGAAAGTTCCCCCACAAATTCACACCGGACCAAAGTATATTTCCTCCTACAACAACGAATAATTCGACTTGTTTAGCCTCTTTTTCTGCGTATTATTCTCGACTATAACATTTATAACATTTCTCGGGGTGCGGCCACTCGCATACAGTCCACACTCAACCTAATTGCTTTTCAAAATTATCAAATTTGCTACATTTTCTCTACTGCTGAGCCATCTACCGATTTTTTTCTTAACTATTGTGAGGAAGTAGTTCTTTGAGTTTGTTTCGGCCCCCAAACCATTCTATTCTCTGAATATTTTAACTCGATCTATTAGTCTTGGGATAGAAGAATGGATGCTGAATTTATTTTTGATTCCGACAACCTCGTCACATTTTGCGCACAGCTGGAAGCTACCCTCGTGGATGAAAGAACGGGATCCCTTCTTGAGGTGGAAATGCAAGACCTCGATGGAAAGTGGAAACAACTTCAGCAGTCATATCGAACTCTTTGCGTCTCAATGGATCCAGGAGTCACAGACGCCCTGAAGGAATCAGTAAGGGGCAAATATCTGGCTTGTACCGAAGCATTTCACCGCCAAAAATCTCAAATTTTGGATCTCATGAAAACTTGCAGAAACGTCGTTGCAGAAACAGCACATGATTTACTCGGCCCGTCTGCGGATGAAAAAAACAACACGTTTTCATACATGAAGGTACCTCCATGCGAAATTAATATCTTTGAAGGAGGCTACAACGACTGGCCCTCATTTAGAGATATGTTCACGGCAGTGTACATAAATCACCCTAAACTCTCACCAGTCCAGAAATTATTTCATCTCAGGAATAAAATTCGCGGAAAAGCAGCTAGCATTGTTAATAAGTACCTGCTCACGGATCAAAGCTTTTTTCTCGCATTAATCGAGTTACAATAGAAGTATGAAAATACCCTCATCTTCGTTCTGGATCAAATCGACCTCATAATGACCCTTGAATCCGCAAGCTCTGACTCCAGTGAAGAAGTTCAAAGAATTCAAACGACTATGAACAACTCGCTGGCCGCAATTCGCTCTCAAAAATTATCAACGGAAAATTGGGATCCATTGCTTCTTTGGGCATGTATCAGGAAACTCCCTGACGAAACTCTGTCATTAATGGAACAGCATCTCAAATCTCGGCGAGATATACCCAAATGGGAGGAAATGGACGAATTTATCTCCGGTCGATTAGGGGTAGTGAAACGGCTGACGCGAAATAGAAACCGAAAGGCCGACACAGAATCCTCACTTCCCGTTCCTTCAAATTTAGGTCTCTTCCATGCTACCTCTACGTCCCAATATCTCTGTAAATTGTGCAATGGAAATCACGCCCTGAAGGAATGCCACCGTTTTAAATCACTATCGGCCATCGCTCGTAAGGAATTCGTCTACAAGAACCGAATTTGCCTTAATTGTTTGGCGTACACACACATGAGGAAAGATTGTACGAGCAAATTTGTTTGTGTTTATTGTAAAAAAAATCATACTCCCTCATCTACACGTCACTATATTCTCAATCTTCATCTCACAGTTCGAATTCCAACCCAAATGCGGCAATACGAGTGAAGTCAAATAATACCACAGTTGAACCCAAAACTTTCGAATCTCAGCCTAGTACATCTGCTCAAGCGATAAAGGAAGTGTCGCAGGTCTCAACACATTTCACCTCTCGAAATGAAGATATTCCCCAGACAAGAACATTTCTCCCTACAGCGATAGTTTACATCGAAAAAGGCGACGAACTGTTCGCAGCCCGTGCGTTTGTAGACCAGGGCTCGGAGAACACATTTGTCTCCCTCAGACTACAACAACAGCTCAGAACTCCGACTACTTCTCAGCAGTTCCAGATTTGCGGGTGGCCAAATTTTGTGCAACTAGAGCTATCATAGTGCCAAAGATCGCAAAGGTGCTTCCAAATTTCACTATTTCTCGCGATTGTCTCTCCCCATATGATTTGGAAGACCTCAATCTAGCCGATCCCGACTTTTGTCCACCAGCCCGCGTTGACATTCTTATCGGCAGCGATATCCTCCCAAAAATTATGGTCGACGGCCTCAGAAAATTTGGAGATTCGCTGGCGGCGCAGAATACGGTCTTTGGATGGATAATAAGTGACTCAATAAATATTCCGCGCTCACTCACATATTCCATCCAAATACAGGAATTATTTCCTGAGGACTCTCTTAGCAGGCAGATCAAATGTTTCTGGGAGCAAGAGGAATTTGTGGACATGCTACGCTTCTTGAAGGAAGATGATTATTGTGAAGAATTTTACAGGGAAACGACTACGCGAAATTCTGAAGGCCGGTATGTTGTTAGACTCCCCTTCAAATCGACTTATCCTCACGAAACGCCCTTAGGTTTATCCCGGTCTCGTGCTTGTGCTCAAAATTGGCAGATGGAACTCTCTATGTGGTATAAACCCGATCTGGTGACCGAGTATGACAGAGTCCTGGGAGAATGCATATCCATGGATCATATGGAAATCACGGACTCTCGCGAAAAAATAGAAAACGGTAATGTTGCTTCCTTTTACCTTCCTCACCATGCAGTTCTGCGCCCCGAAAAAGTCACTTCCAAAGTTCGGGTTGTTTTCAATGCATCTAAGAAAACTGGTTCTGGCTATTCTCTTAATGATGTCCTCTATACAGGCCCCACTCTTCAAACTGATTTGACAACCCTCTTTATAAATTGGCGACTGTATCGGTATGTTTTCAACGGTGACATAGAAAAGATGTATCGGCAAATTCTTATTCATCCGGATGACCGCAAATATCAGAAAATTCTTTATAGACCCGCAGCCGATGGTGACTTACAGGATTTTGCTCTCAAAACTGTAACCTTCGGAGTTAACCGCGCCCCATTTTTGGCAATCAGGTCAATTCACCAATTAGCTAATGATTCCCAAAAACGTTTCCCAAAAGCTTCCACAATTCTCAAAAGAGAGATTTACGTCGACGATATTATCTCTGGCGGCCACGATGTACTATCCACAATCGATTTGCTATCTCAGGTAATCTCCTATCATAATAAAAGCAAAGATTCTCATGCAACGGTTATAGCTAGAGGGCACAGACTGGAATGAGAGTCTTAGTGATGCCTCTAGCACAATATGGAAATCCATTGTTCAAACTCTCCCCCTAATAGAGCATATTCGTATCCCGCGATGGACAAACTACACCCTATGCGGAAGGGTGCAGTTACATGGCTTCTGTGATGCTTCCAAAAAAGCCTTTTGCGCCGTGGTATACTTAAGATCTCAAAATGAAGATAAAGTGCACTCCCACCTACTGGTCTCGAAAAGCAAAGTGGCCCCGATTAAAGAAGTGTCCATACCTCGTCTAGAGCTTTGTGAAGCCGTGCTTCTCTTGAAACTTCTCAAAATGACCCTCTCTAACCAGTCAATTATGCAGGCGGACAGATTCCTCTGGACAGATTCCTTAATTGTGCTTTAATGGCTCCAAAAACCACCGTGTATGTGGAAAACGTATGTAGCGAACAGGATATCTCAAATAATTGACAATGTTGGTAATGCTGTGTGGAGACATGTATCATCCCAAGAAAATCCGGCGGATCTGGGAACTCGAGAAGCGGACCTCTCGAAACTGGCCGGATCTCCCTTATGGTGGCATGGGCCCACCTGGTTGTGCAAAGATGCAACAGAATGGCCTGAGTCCCGTCCACTTTATGACTCTCCCCCCGAAGCTCGAAAACTGAAGGCTTTTTCTCACATGAAGACCAAGATGACATTTTAGAGCGATTTTCCTCGTACGACAGGGCAATAAGAGTGTTGTGTTACGTCTGCCGGTTCCTCAACCGAACACATCCGACAGAAAGAGTACCGCACATTACCTGACGCCTAACATTTCTCATACTGAGTTCAAGTTCATGAAAACTCGATTGATATATGTACATATCTCAGAAGAGATTCTATGGAAAGAAGCTAGCGAAGCTCAAAGAGTTTCTCCCAATTTCACGGAAAAGTACGCTGCTCCCTCTCAACCCATTTCTCGATCCTAGTGGACTCATAAGGTCTAATGGCCGAACAGTAAACGTCCTCCTCACGTAAAATGAAAGATTCCCGGTAATTCTCCATCCAAAATCTCGATTCTGTCAATTATTCATCGCATATACTCACAAGTTACTGCTCCATGGAGAATATAATTTGATGATAAGAACAATACACGAGGAATACCACATTTCTCGGCTCCGCTCAGCAATACGAAATTGCATACGCGGTTGCAAAGCTTGTGCGATCTACAAGAAAAGGTCGCAATCTCAGATCGTGGCAGCTCTTCCTCAAGATCGCTGCAATTACTCACTCCAGTTCTCCATAACGGGGTTTGATTTCGCAGATTCCTTTCTTGTAAAGACATCCGCCCTCAAATGCGCAACTTATCACAAGGCATATGTATGCATATTTGTATGCTTCTCGACCAAGGCGGTCCACCTCGAACTGTGCACTGATCTTTCAACTGAGGCGTTTCTTGCGGCATTTACTCTGTTTGTTGGACACCGTGGACTCCCGAATAAAATAATGTCTGAAAATGGCACAAATTTTGTTGGCGCGGAAAGGTCTCTCCGATTCGAATATCAAGCGTTTCTCAAAACGGCATCTAGGGATATCTCACGAAAATACCTTGACTATGGACTTCAGTGGACTTTCATTCCACCTCATGCTCCGCATATAGGTGGCCTATGGGAAGCCGCCGTAAAATCATTTAAAATGCATTTTCGAAAAGTGATGGGACATCATAAGCTTACGTTTGAGGAATTCTCCACGTTACTAGCTCGAATAGAGGCGATTCTCAATTCACGTCCACTTTCGCCGTAATCGAAAAATCCACAGGAATTATTGGCTCTCACCCCGGGACATTTCCTTAGGGGTGCCCCCTCATTGCCGTCCCAGAAAATCCAATTATATTCGTCTCTCTAAATGATAGATGGCAGAAATTACGCATTCTACATCACGAATTCAGCACTCGTTGGAAGAACGAATACATTCATGAACTGTAGAAAAGAAATAAATGGAAATTCTCTCGGTACGAAATAAAGCAGCACGATCTCGTTGTAATTCAGGATGATCTCCTACCGCCAACGGAGTGGAGACTCGGAAGGGTCGTGAACGTACACAACGGTTCCGATGGTTTTGTACGTGTAGCGGAAGTAAGGACTGCTAATGAAGTATTGGCCCGACCCATCGTCAAACTCTGTCTCCTACCCATGTCTTAGCCACTCCCGCATAAAACTTCCTTACATTTGATAGTTCCCCATACAAATCCACCACATACCAATTGTTTTCTTTCACCCTTCCCTTTTTCCCCGTTTTCTCTTTTTTTCTTCCTCTCTCTTTTCTCCCAATATTCACAGCATCCCACCGGTCAATGATTTTTCGATGTGCCTGACTTGCAAGAGGCAGCATCCGGTGCACCGCTGTCAGCGATTCCTGGCCATGAGTGTAGAAGAGCGACGAAAACTCATCCGCCAGCGAAAGTATTGCACCAATTGCTTGGCAAGGTCGCATCGACACCGGGATTGTACCTCTCTGCTGTATTGCCGGAAATGCGGTGAGGACCACCATACCCAGCTGCATCTGCCAAAATTCTCGGGCGGCGACAGAAACCGTCAACCGCCAAGTCAAAGTAGACCAGTATGCCAATACCGATGTCAATGCAACAACCGCTGCACCAAACATGAACCCAACCCGCATCCACAGCGACATCAACAGATGGCTGGGAATGAAGGTGACCGCAAGCCTAGGTCAACTGAACGGCACATAAACGCTCTCAGCAGACGACGCCACAATAATACTCCGGAGCCTGATGCAAAGGATATCATTAGCGGTGCCATCAGGCAATTGGAGCGTCTCAATAGGCAATTTTAGGCTGAACAAACACCCTCTCCGCCCCACACTGTCGCGGGTGGCAGTGTTAATTGTTAATTAATGTTTGTCTCCTTCCCTTTTCCCCGCATTTAAATGAATTTTTTCCAACATCTCCTGAAATCCCTAATCCTGCTGTTATCTTCCTCTCCTAAAAATTTCCCCTTTCCATTCTTCCCTTCGTCCAAAAATTCCCTCACCATCTTAGTTTTAAAGTTTTCTGTTTTAGTCTTTGTAAGCCTTCCGAAGCGATCAAATCGATAATAAACCCCCCTCGATTGAATTCTAACATTTACCAGTGGTTTTTAGTCAGGAAGGCGCAAGGACAATATTCACCATGTGTTATTAGAATCTGCGCTAATCTCATCATCCCAACCAGAACCTTCTAACCAAATTTGTTGCAACAAAAGCTTTGCTCTAATGATAATGGGGTTTATCCAGCCTAGTGGATGATAGAACCTTTGGTTTGATTACCCTTAATTCATTCTTTATATTCGGACAAGTATAAGAAAAAGAATCAGTTAGAGCGTTCCATGTTAAACCAAGAGTCTTAACTGAACTAGTTTCGTGAAAGCGTAAAAAATCCTTATCATTCAAATCTTCCGGAGCTAAGTGAGTTAATAAAGAAGGATCATTTGCTGTAATCTTTTTTAAAGGAAAACTAGCAGAGTTTGAAAGA
>JAHXMU010023888.1:0-15225 GCA_019455685.1 Philornis downsi | reverse complement strand
CCCGAAATTGTGTCAAAAACGAAGAAACCTGTTTTTTGTGGTCTGATGTGTTATGAATAATTCTACAGGAAAAGGATTTTCGCCTGCCTTTTAATAGAGCATAAACAGAAGAAAACCTAATAATGAAACTTTTTTGGAAATTATGGGATTTGTAGTAATAAATATCTACTTTTGCTTTCAGTTTACACTTTTTAGGCAAAAAATTTCGTTGGAAAGTATTTATAAATAAAAATTGTATTTGATTGTGATCATTAAGAAAATTTAATTTACGAAAATTTAATTGAAACCATTTCTTTCACTTTTTTTCCTAAAATTCTTCCACGAATTTTATAATTCCTAAAATTTTTATACATTTCTGAAAAGTAGACACAATTTCCAACTTACGGATATACAATATGTCTGCCTTAAATTTTCCACGTGTAAAATTGTTCAACACAAATTAGCTTCTCCCAATGAAATTGATATTCTCTGCTAGAAAAAGATAGTATACATATACCTAACACTTTAATGAAACATACACCAATAATTTTTTTTTCCGGTTTCACAAACCTTTTATTTGAAACCTGTGGACACAGGAATAGTTTTTTGATGTAAACCGTACCTGCAACGAATGTATAAAAACTCGCAATTCGTGTTTGATATCAGTTGCAACCAACTAGCTATGGCAATTATAATGGAATATAATACTTTGTGTTCCACTCTATTTCCCTCTTTCCCATTCTGTTAATTTTCACCCTTTCTAGCTGTTAACTATATTCATTAGTTGAAAAATCATTGAAAATCGTCATTATTACGAAACTGGATTCAGTCCTGGTAAGGGCAAATCCTATTCACGGGACAAATCTCGTCTACTTATGATACCTGCAGTTGTTGTCGTTGTTTCTGTAATGTCGCCAATACGACAATGTCAATGTCAAATAAGTGGGTGTGTCAGGAACGGAGAACCCGAGTTATTATTATTGTCCTAACCATTTTACGATTTCTTGGTGGATTGTTTAATGGGGATATTTATTGAAAACATTTGAAGTGTATTTCAATTAACATTTTATTGGAAAAATGAGTCCTTATGCAATGTATAAGAAGAAGACGTTTGAGACTCTGAATTAAATTCGAAAAATTGTGTAAGATTTTAAATGTTTTGAATTTATTCGCCATTTATATTCCTTGTTATTCGTAATTATAATATAATATATATACTTATATATACATAAATAATTTTTGTGTCTCCTCACAACTAGACGTAACGCGCAAACAGCAACGCTCAACTACTCAACAACTACACTCTGGCTCAGTGCAATTGCATTGGTATTTTTGGGCGAATCGGCAGAAAATAAAAATATTATTTCAATTAATGACGTTTATAGGAACTATTGCATCGTGTCCATGCATATCAAAAAATCTGACGGAATGACAAGCGAGCAAAAGCAAAGCACCAAAATACTGTTAAATAAAATGGAAATTTTTTCGTTTCAATTCAATTTTACCCCAAAAAAAAAAAAAAAATAGATGAACTTTTCATTCGTTCAGCATTACAATCAATTGTGAATGCTTTTGAGAAATTTCAATTTAAATATTTTTAGCAAAAATATTATTTTTCCCAAAAATAAACTGTAAACGATTTGTGTGATGGCTGCCCCATATATTTTTTCGACCACGAAAGGCTTCTTATTTTTGTTACTTAATTAGTTTTGTGCGATTTCTGCTTTGCTGCGCAATTTTGTTGCGCGACTTACATTAGCATAATTTACGTTCATTAAAATTGTGTTCTCTTTTTGAAAATGATTTGTAAATTGTAATATTTATTATGGGCTATATAATATTTTGAGATGTACGTGTGCACATGGTATGGTCTATTATTAATGGTCGCATAATTTTTGTATTTATGGCGCTTTTGGGTTATTGATATGCGAAAAGATCATTTCGGGAAAGACATAAAATGTTGTTTTGTTGTTTTATTTTATTTACTTGACGAATATAAGACGAGCCTATATTTTTTGATAGGGGAGAAACTGTGACATCTACATCAGCCACCGTGTGGAAAGTCATGGATTCCTAGCTAGCTCGACGTTTCGTTAACTTGTCCTTAAAGGAAATTCTCTGACGGACATTAGCGACAAAATTATTACAAAACCAAAATCCTGGTGCAGCCGTTATGTATAGGTATACCTATCAGAGAATACTTTTCACTATTCACAAAAATTGTAGGCGCCAACAAATTTCTTTAAATGTGAATAATTGTAGAAGTTTTAAACTTTGTAGTAAAACTTAATGATTTACATGCACTTTATGATATTTTCATCTTAAATCAAATTGTGATTACTGTACAAAAGCTGCGCAATTACTAGGTAAATCCTAAGAAAAACCAACATTCCTCCCATGACAAGCCCAAGTTATATCCAATACAAAAGTTACCCATATGTAGACTCAAGAATATACAAGAGTAGGCGCCAGGAGTTGTCATCAACTCCACGCTGTCATAGCAACCAAACGGCTAGTGACAGCGCGCTCATTTTTTGACATGCATCAGTCTGATATGCCTTTTATAAGCCTACGAAAGCTAGGCATTTGACTGCAAAATCGCTACTGGCCATTGTTAATGAGCTTTTGTTTGTCGGACCGCTACACGTTGCAATAATACTGGCAGCATTAAAAAACGCCATTTAGATGAATGTCTAAAAACAGCAACATCGGCAGAAGTGTTGCGAAGGGTGAAGGCCAAATTCACAGAAAATTTTCAATGTGTCTGCTCGTAGCACTACTCTCATATTAAAAAGTGAATGATTCGAGCAAGATTAAACAACTGTGCAAAAAGCAGCTCTCCTAACAAGAGAGTTAAAACAGTTAAATTGCTGAGTGTTGATGGCGAGCTTAAAAATTTGATGTTTTCTGGTAAAACAATTTTTACAATTCAGCGAATAAAATGATCGTGTATAGAGTGTACATCAAAAGACAATTTTTACCAGCAAATTACTCTACGAAAGCAAGCGCCTACATCAGTAACAGTTTGGGCGCGGTAACTGACACAGGATGTCCGCCACAACATTTGCATTGAACAGGACGTGAATCACCTAGTCTGCCGTAAAAGAATTTAAACGATGCTCTGTTAAATTGGGCACGTAGAAAATCCGGTAGAAACAATCAGATTTCTATACTAGCTCGCGAAAAAAGTATGTATTTTTCCTTACGGTTTAGTCTGGAGGCCAAAATATCAACTAAAAAATATGAGATGGTCAACGCTTTAAGTTGTTCTTCATAAAGAATGGAACTAAATACCATCAGCGTGTGAGCCAATCTTGAGCAGGCTTGATGCTATTATGCGCGCTAAAGATAAGTTCATCGGGTAATAACATATCTTAAAAAAAAATCAAAATTGATAAAATTACTGCAAAATTGTACCTAATTCATCAAAATGGTCTCCCTCACGAGAAATAAAGACAGCCGTCGAAATGCGATTGATTTTCTGTAATGATTTCATCTGCAGATACGAATCTTTTTCATTGTAGAATCCCTTTGAACCTATTTTGTTCGTAAGGTTTTTTCCACGCAGTGAATTGTCGGTTCGATTCGGAGGTATATGATTTAAACACGTTTCATCTATTGTCACGTACCGTATGAAAATTCAATTTATTACATTGTAAGTGCTTCAACCAACTCTTCAAATTACCAAATGCAATAAGAGAACATTTCTCTCATGCCTTAATTTTCATGTAAAACAGTTGTAAAACAGTACTACATTTTGATGTCTCCTGGATTTAAAATATCTCTTCCGGTTTAAATATTTAAATTATGGAAAATAATTTTCTGTTTTTTTTTTTGTAATTTCTAGTCTAACAACATCTTTTTCAAACTTCACACTACGATTTCGTTTAAAATCAGTAAACTGTTAACAAGTAGGTATTTTCTATAGAAAACAGTCGTCATAATACTTAATACAAGTAATTACTGATTTTCAGCGTTAATTTTCCCAACAAAAAGTAAAATTTAATCAACGCACAAAATTAGTTTTTCGTAATGTCACGAAATGTTGACTGGCGTTATTTGAAAAATATCATTTCCTTTTAATATGTCGAAATTTGATTAGAGATGACACCCGTATGTTAGTTAGAAGACTTATTTATCATGTAAAGATTTTCATTTGAACCAGTCAGGTTCGGAGTAGGAGTCTTCTTGCTGCAGTCTGGGAAATTTGTTAGTTCATTCTATGCTGGAATCGGAGCTGGAGTCGAAACAATTTGAACAAATCCTAACTCCAGGTAAATGATTTAGACGCTAGTTTTAAACTGTTTGTTTAACATCTAAATTGAAAATAGTTTCCAAATCATCTTTTTTCAAATATGCACTTTTTATGAACTCTTGTCCTTGAATTACGTCCCATAGTGTTACTGAAAATGTACCGACTCATCCATTAATTAGGTGGATGTTCGAAAAATTATTCATTCTCATACATATTATAATACACCGACTTATTTTTTTTACCAATGTAATATCCAATTTTTTAATTGTTCAAGGAACTAAGCCCGCAACTTGATCTTTCTTTTGCCAATGTATATAAAATGTAATATTCGATTCATGTCTTTATACGCTGTCACCGTACTCTGCTTTTAATTAACTATCAAATTGGAAAACGTTGTCAAATTTTGAAAAAATTTCATTATTCGAAAGGTCGGTTTAGGCTTTGCATGAGCAAGTTTTTCCCTACTTGGCCCACTTATGACATCTGAGAGGCAAGGAACGACGGACCGAATAATCGCTAAATAAAAAAAACCGTGTCAGGAACGGCAGCTTCTCATATAGAGCTTACTGGTGTATCTCTTTTATTCCAGTGGAAATGCCATTTTTTAGTATTTTACAGCAGGGTTACATAAAAAGTTAACAAAATTGGACAATTTTATCGAATATCTCCAAACTTCCGCCACATATCAGATTTAGTTGACGATTAAAATGCAAAATTGCTGAAAATTTATTGAAAAAAAAAATATATATGTATATATATAACGTTGTTGTAGTTCTTACGCTTACAAGCAAGTTTTTTCTTCTCTGATCGATTTCACGGTATGGTGAACATCTACCTAAGTCAATAACATTCTCTCAAATTAGTCCGTACTTGCGAAACAAAATTCATACTATTTAGTGTGTTTCAATAACCATAATTTAGGCTATCCCTTAAAATATTATATGAATTGGAATAGATAATTGCTACAGTAATTATCTGTTGTTTTTAGTTAACGAAGATACCTGTTCTTCCGAAGGTAGTTTCAGACCTTGATTTCAGAAATTGGATCTTGGTCTAACTTGCATCCCCAAGACTAAGTATTTACGTAATAAGAATTACTTTTCCTTTAAAGGATTCAAAAAGAAACGTATTTTTCTAATTGCTTTATAGAAATCATTTAGCCTGAATTGCTTAAAATTTATCGTATGTTTTGTGAGCGCACACGAGAAAGTTTTATTCTGCACTATTACATAGAAATTTTAATAGGATTTACAATACCATTGTAGAAATATTACACAGCATCACCAATTCTATTATTCGAATGCACAAATGTTGCATGTTTAGTACAGCTAATGTGGTTTTTGTATGAAAATAATTAACACGGAAACACTCACAAATAACACCAACCACCTGTCGTTTCCCTCGACACTCATGCTTACCTAATACTAATTGCATTTGTAAAGTATTTCCTCACACACAATTGCTCTAATTTACTTTTCATATAACGATGTTTATTCTAGTTCAACGGCAAAATTAACTGCCACGTATTAGTAATTTATTGTATTTCATTTTAGATTTCGATTCATTCGATATAATGTAACATTAGCAATTCATGTGCTCGGTTTGTGGTTATGCACAACGAAATCAAAGTAGGAGGATTTTTCATTACAAATGTGTGGCAATTTTATTTCTTTTTCGCCGACTCAATGATAATGACAATTTGTCGTGCTTAGCCCTGCACAAAACAATACATATATTATTTTATTAATTATAAGCCGGACATAGGAAATAATTCTGAGTGAGTATGTACAACTTCTCCAAATCTAATATTTCGTATAATTTAAAAAATCCGGTTTCTCAGTGAAGCTTTAATCGATTTTCCTTCTTTTGGCAAAAGCGACACAGGCAAGGCAGTCTTTAGTTTTTGAGACGCTTGGTGTAGAGCTCATGGTCCATTCAAAGCAACCTCCGTTATCGGTGCAGAATCTTTATTTTTTAAGTCACACTTCCCTGTAGATCGCTACAAAAAAAATGTTTAATCTGCTTTCGCCATTACTCAGGATTACACAGTATAGCAATAATGGTATAACTACTTCCTGGTATAGCTAATTGTTAGTTGTTGGGAGAGTTAATTTATATATTATTTATAATATTAATTATAATATAATTTATATATTATTTTTAAGCTGGAATTAGCGAACAATTCTATGACAGTTTGTAAACTGCCAAGCTTACGTGGACCATAATAGGCAATTGCCACGTTTGTCGAAACAAATATGATTTTGTTCCTGCTTATAATCAGCTCACCGAACTGTTGGGTTCGACATCTTTGTAAGTATACTTTGCCTTCCTCAGTCAGCTAAAGTCATTGTAAAAGAATTCATTGTTCCTGAATGGCATACAAGGCTTTATTTAGCATAGTTAAAATTATTCAATTAAGGTCAAATATTTTGTTTGATGACTTGTTGTCATTGCGAAGATCTTTCACATACCTCTCTCTCTAGAAACACGTATTAATTTTCATTACGTTCTATTTATTCCAAAATTTCACCAGCGAAATCATTTACCATAGACAGCAACAGTTTGTATGTAATCACCTGATGCCAGGTCCGGAGTAAAAATGTGTGCGGCGTGACACACAGTAGAACGTTTCTGCTTTGTTTTGCCTCGACTCACCGCATTTCGAACACTACAGATCCGCATTATGTCATCGTAACTGGCACACTTTTAATTTCCAGCCACCATTCGCTTCGGAAATGGGTCGATTCCGACAATGATTTGTAAAAGGAATCCATCTATGAATTTTTTACGTTAACTTGTATGTCAGCCTTCTTTTTGTAACCGGCCATATTCGGGTGGTTCCAGACTGGTTTTCTTTTGTGCAATGTTTAGGTCATTATTCTATCGACATATTCGGCAATTGGCCTTATAGAGCGTGCTGCATCTTGGACGTAAAAATTACCGGAATGGAATCGAGGAAACCAAAATTGCTCGTGATTGGTTGTTATGCTATCACAACCATTAGAAGAATTTCACCATTATCGAAGAAAACATGTAAAATTTAATATATTTTGTGTATTTAGTTATCCATCTTTAAAGCGCTCTCAAACACTACTGAGTCAAGCAATCAATTTTCATATTAAATATGAGGACAAAAGTTTTAATAATGCATATTTATTTTTGGATAAACTTGTCGACCCTAATCCACTACCAGTGATCGGTCGAAATTTTGGTATTTATGCGCTTATTGGTTCCCTTTAATCGTATTCAGAACCGAAATCGTGGGATGATTTCCGCTTAAAATTTTATAGTAAACGGCTTGAAAAGAAGTAATGTGACATTATCTGTTTTCATCCTGGATTTTATAAGGAGTTATTGACTTGTTCTTATAAATTGTGTTAGCTAGGATACATTAAAATCAAAGTAGTTATAATTCCTTTACGTTTTTATTACTCCTTTTTCATTCCTTATCTGTTGCTGAGGAATCCTGGCATAATCTGAGGGTACAAAATGGCCATACACTTTGGTTAACTACACCAATTTCCAAAGAAACTTTAGAAAATATCAAAAATTTATATTAAATTGGAAAACACGCAAAGAAAGATTTATATTTACATCAATTGAAATTCAAAATTTCTATTTGAAATTCGAGAAGTATCAATAGAGATTCCAAAACATCCATTCCAAATCAAAACATATCGACTTAAATTTAAAATACATCCAACTAAAAAGCAAAACACATTAACTGAAAATGAAAGCTAAGCAATTGAAATTCAAAACATATCAGTTGTCTTTATTGTAGATTTAATTCTTCCACACAATTATTCACTTTCAAAGAAAACAAAAATGCTTTCTTCAGCTGAAAAGATATTTAATTACATCGAAAACATACTCGTATTAGCCAAAATGAAATTGTATTTGAAATTGCATATGGGGCCCACTTTCGTCGTAATATAGAAGACCATGTACTGTCGTCAAAGAATTTGATAACTATTCAACCATAGTTGTCCAGATGAAATTAGTTTTCTAAAGTCAATTCGAATTTCAATTGTTATTTTTGAATTTCAACTTTTTTTTTTTTGAATTTCAATTAGAAAACTGATTGAAGTGTCTTGGATTGATTGGTTGGATGGATTCATTGATTTTTGATTGAAACTTTAAATGGAAATTTTGAATTTTAACTTGAAATAATCTAGAATTTCGGATATATCCCACATGAAATCTCTAATGAACTATTTCGATTTGGAAAATCTTTCCACCAATAAAAAATAATTCCAATTCAGTAAATAATAGTTCCACCTGCCGTAAGAACTGAACAATATGTTGTTTTACAAATGTGGTCAAATTTTCAACTAAAGGGTGTCCCAACAAGAAGGCAAGATTTAAATTTGACGTCATGTCATTGTGTCATTGTTTGACATTTGAACAATTGTTATTGTTTGCTAGTAGAAGGTACGAGGTTAGTAAAAATGGAGCGCTACGCGAATGAACAACGCATTCTCATTGTGAAATTGTTTTACCAAAATGGTGAAAGTTGTGCGGCTACAGTTCGCAAATTGCGATCAATTTGGGGTAACAATAATGCTCCAAAAGAGTCAACTGTAATGAGATTAATGGTTAAATTTGCCAAAACTGGGTCTGTTAGTGATGTAAAGACAGCAACGTGCCTTCGACGAGATCGATCGACCGAAAATGTCGCAGCTGTACGTGATGATGTCGCTCAAACTTCATCCACCTCAATTTGACACCGAGTTCAGCAAATTGGTGTCTCCAAATCCGCTATGCAGCGAATTTTGACAAAAGATTTGAATCTTCAGGCATACAAAGTTCAATTGAATCAGGAACTGAAGCCAGCTGACCATGGACAGCGAAGGGAGTTCGTTAATTGAGTATTGGAGAGACAACATGAAAATGCTGATTTTGCCGATAAAATCATCTTCAGTGACGAGACCCATTTCCATCTTGATGGCTTCATCAATAGACAGAATTGTCGCATTTGGGGTGAGGAAAATCCTCGAGTGATTCACGAGAAGCAAATGCATCCTCAACGTGTCACTGTGTGGTTTGGATTTTGGGCTGGAGGAATTATTAGACCTTTTTTTATGAAAATGAGGCATGTCAAGCGCAAACAGTCAATGGTATTCGGTATCGTGAAACGATAACCAATTTTTCCTGCCTAAAATTGATTAAATAAATGTGGAGGGCATATGGTTTCAACAAGACGACGCCACATGTCATACAGCCAGAGAAACAATTCAATTACTGCATCAGTTATTTATTTCGCGTTTTAAAGCCCAGAATTGACCGCCTAGATCGTGCGATTTAACACCATTAGACTTTTTCCTTTGGGGTTTTTTGAAGTCGATGGTTTACGCGAATAAGCCGACGACGACTCAAGTCTTAAAAGAGGAAATTGGAGACTGCATTGATGAAATACCGAGGCATTTATGCGAAACTGTCATTGAAAATTTCATTAAAAGATCGCGTGTGTGCCAGCAAAGGCGCGGCGGCCATCTGCCCGATGTGTTGTTCCATAAATAACCTCATTCTGTCTACTTTACGTCTCATGGTTTTTTTTTAAATATCTGTATTTTATTTAAAATTTAAATCTTGCGTTCTTGTTGGGACACCCTTTACAATTAGATTTTGGGTCTGTGATACAAATTTTGGGTTTTGGCGCCATTTCCGTAGGAATGTATTTCTTGTAAATATTAATAATATATAATGTTGATTTATATTAGGTTATTTTGAAGAGTTCACATTTAATTTGTTCTACATTTACTTTCTGGATCCATGTTGTGTGCGAAAAAGTAATTTTTATTTTCATGTCTTTTTATCCCTTATCCTTATTTATGTAACGGAAAACTTGTTGGAAATTCGTGAATGAAAGAAGCATAGACGTTTACTAAGCATTTTTTATTTCCATTAAGTTGGATTAGAGCTTTATAAAGTGGAAATTCGGGTATTTCTACTCTTAAGTACATTACGTTGTTAGCTCATGTGTCTGTTAAACCAAATCCCTCCCATACAGTCACTTGCCGCTGTTATTACTGGTGTTGTGGCAGTCGCTGGCTAACACCATTTTATTTTGCGGTTCGTTTAAATGTCAAGTGCAACATTATACTTTCTATTTCCGAATTTATTTTATTTGGATTATACGTTTTTCGTAATTGTTGGTTATATATGTAGCTACGCAAGTGACTGTATGCTATAAACAAAATGTGTGCTTACTGGAGGGTAAATTGGGTAAAAAGGTAAATTTGCATTCGAAATTATTTTCGTACTTATGGCATAGTTTGAACTAATTGCATTTCTACATGTTTACATGTAAAATATATACATTTTGGCCAGGAAGTTTTATTATTGTATAGGTAGAGTTGTTGACGATGGCTGTATCGAAGGTGGCGCTGATGTCGATCATAGTTGTTCGCGATGATATTTTCAAATGTTCTTTCTTTTAAAGTGTTTTTTGTTTTCAGATTTCCATTTGTTTATTTCAATTAATTTGTTATTATTATGCAAAAAAAAGAAAACGGACGGGCTTTAGGTTGTATTGAAAAATGTATTTAGAAGAATCGTTAAAAATAACTCAAAAGACAATTCGGTTCCTTATGAACTTGTGATTAGAAATGTTAAAAGTCGATTTTTGCATATGTGCATCGCAAAAAAACTGAGGAAACTAATTTATATTCACAAAACGTGGCGGTTATTTTGTTTCATGTTAAGGAATATTATTATTATATTGCCTTCATTTTTTATTTTTAATTTATTTCTTTTTCCAGTTGCTTTTTTTTGGTAAAATATTCCGTTTTTAACTTAATATAAAGTATATCGGTTGTAAACCAAAAAAAAAAAAAAAACAACAAAGTACTGCATTCAAAAACTGATTAAATGAAGATCAATTATTTTATGCAAAAAAAAAATATGCAAATTTTTCCCCTAAATATCTACTCAGTGAAGGTAAAGAAAAATGTGAACAAAAATCGAAAAGCCAAAAAATCAACTTTGTCCGCCAACCAAAAAAGTCGTTTTCGTTACATCCTACTGTGCAAGCTTTCGTTTATTTTCATTGCCACAATATATGAATTTTGTTCAGTTTATTATATCTTTCTAATATGACTAAGGGTATTGAAAATATTATGACTCACCATTGCAATTTCGTTTTCAAAATTTTTAATTACTTACCTAGAATAGAAAGAAAATGTATTTAAGTTAGTGCAGTTTGAAACAATGTACTCGTATACGAGTACTATAATTGTATTTAAAAGTTTGTGTAAAAATTATTTTATTATAATATGATTGAAAAGAGGAAAGTGAAATGTTTGCTATATAACTTATAAAAAGCTGATTCCAATCCAATCACAATTTTAACAAATCTTGTAAACAAGTTTGCTGGTTTGAAATATATTCAGTCAAAAATGTACCGATAATAAATCAGTAAAACACTAAATATCTATTATTCATTCACATGTATTGAACTGCCATCAATGTAGGCCTCTCTTTAAAAAATATATTTTTGACAACGAATAATCCAATCATAAACACATTTTGAAACGCAGTTTATGGAGAAACACTGCAGATCTAGTGTGAATTCCTTCCCTTTTGTTTTTTTTTTTTTCTTTGGACTGGAGGCGAGTATCTCGAAGTTACAACTTAAGCTTTATACAGAAAAAAAGTCGACCAGAGCCATATCAGGCAAATGCGACGAGCGTTCGGTAATATCTGTTGATTTTTTTGTCTTGTGGAATGGTGCTGCATTGTAATGCAAACTCCGTAAGTTTTTTCCCACAAATCTAACCAGTTTCAACGAATTTAGTCTCCCAAGTGCACTGATATATTCCTTATTTGCCATCTGATCTTCTGATAAGAATTCCGAGGGCTCAACATCTCGTTGGTCGAAGAAAACAGGCAACATTACTTTTATTTTTTACCTACTCGATTTCTTCTCAGACAAAATACGCCATTCCGAAGCTGATTAGCTCGTTAGCATGTTAAACCCTTTAACCCACGTCTCTCCATCAGTTATAATGCGTTTTATGAATATTGGTAGGAATTGATTCGTTCTAGCACGTCTTCTGTGACCTCTAGGCGGTTGAATTTTTGAAGAAAATTCAAGTCTTTTGGTGCTAGTCGAGCTTCAACGCTTTTCTTACCCAAACAATAGTGAAAAATATTACAAATTGATTCTTGAGACATATAATGCTTACATCAAATCTCTTTCAAATTTAAATGATATTTCCTTAATTATAACGGTGTTAATTTCAGTTGAAGAATTTGATTTGCCGAACGAAGCAAGACAAATCTTCCATGAAACAAATATCTTTAAAAGGCACATGTTTTCGACAAAGTTTATTTACCATTTAGGACATATCCTCTGGTCGATATTATAATGCAAAAATTACAAAACACACTGGAAATGAAACGACGAAATCGAGCATTGTAAACTAATTAAATGACAGATCGTGCTTAAACTCCGCGTCGGTATTGAGGACAACTGCGACAAGTTAGTGACAAAAAGAGTTCCCACAATACCTCTTAGCGGGTTTTTAAATGATAGATTCACATTACATTTTAATAGCATATATAGTTTTGGACGTGTTCAGCGTTCATAGCTGACAGAGTTTCGCAAACTCTCGATTGCACTGCAGCCATACAAATCTTAAATGTTCTCTACATTCCAATTTATTTTCAAGCATCTCCATTTTTGAATATTTAACTCATTTAAATTAACTAATATCTTCTTATCCTATTTCCGTTTCCGTTGGCAAGAGTACAATATGTTTGTAGGTGTATGAGTGCATCATTATTTTTATGCTTCATTGAATTTTTCACATTACGCAAACTCACATCTACACAATTTGCTTAAAGTACAAACTTATTTACTTTCTTTCTTTCATACATGTACACACGTGTGGATGTTTATTTATCTTCCTTTTTTATTTTTTTTTTTTTCGTTGTGGTTTTATAATATTTTGATGATGAGAAAAAATGGAGATCCGTGTAATTAAATTGCTTTATATTAAATCACAATTAAGTCATCCATTAAAACAACTTTGTTGTTATTTTTATAAACACCTTACAAGTGCATAAGATTTAAAATTAACAGCTGGATAAATGGGAGATAATCAATATTGATTTTTTCTTCAGTGAATTACAAAATGTAATACATGGACCGAATGAAAATGGAAATATTCTTATCGCCATTCTTCTTTGTTTTCTTAGACTGAAAACTTGTGCCTCGAAGTCAAAATTTGAGTTTTAAAAATACAAAAACGTGTACCGAGGCCGTATTAGGTGAATGCGGTGATTGTTCGGTGATATCTGTTGACCTTCTAACCCGAAATTCGTTCACGATGATAGCCTCGAGAGAAGATACTGTAGAGCAAAATTCTTAATTTTTCTTTCTGAAAATCTGGTCTTTTTTCCATGAACTTGCTCTTTCAAACGCTGCATAATACTTAGATATTTTTTATTTGCCATCTGACTTTCTGTTAAGAATTCCAATTGCACATTATCACGATTTTCCAAGAATCAAACATTATCTTGACTTCTCATCTACATTGACGTTGTTTTTCGGTCTCGGCTTAGATAGGCTTGCATGTTAAACTCGTAATTCCGTGTTCCATCACCTGTGGTAATGCGTTCTATGAATGTGGGGTCGAAACTGACTCGTCCTAATGGCATGTTTCACACCCAAACAATCGTGTAAAATAATGCGAATTTATTCGTTAACAATAATGTTCTCAGGTGTGAAGTGGTGGACCCATATCTCATCCACGCCAATGCTCAAAAATTCGGCTTTATTGCGGTGAAACATTGCCAAATACTCTACTGAAACATATTCACGACCCAGTTTTTATTCTATTGAAAACAAGCGCGCCACCGATCTTACGCACAGTTTTCTCATCTTCAAATCTTCGGTCAATATACGATGTATATAACTTTTTGAAATGCCTATAATTTCAGCTAGCTCACGCACCTTCGTCCAATACCATTTTATGGATTTTCTTAACCATGTCTGGCGTGCACACCTCAATTGGTTACCCACTACGGTGTCCGCCTTGGCAGCTCGTACGTCCTCGATTAAACTCTGCTACACAATATTTTACATTCGTAAACGAAGGAGCAGATTCCTCTAGAGTAGAATCTAGAACGGCTTTAATACTGGTTGGGCTGAAACCGTTCAAATGGAAATATTGAGTTACATAATCTTGCATGTTTACAAATTCACTGAGATCGTTTACTTTTTAAGGCTGAGATAAAAATACTAAACAACGTGGCGCCTTGAAACTTAAAACATATGTTTTATGGGGTTACCACTTTTCACCAAAATATGTTTTTTTCAAACTATTGGCATCATCTATACGTCAGGTCGGCACTATCTATATGTCGCAGCCCATTATTATAATGTTTGCAGTGGTCGTATCAAAACAATTCAGAGAAACTTGCTCAGTTATTCCTACCCATATAACAGAAACGCTGCATAATCGCCTTTGTAGATAGTAGATTACTGTCGGCTGTTAACCAACGATTTCATTCACCTGCTCATAGAAATATTCTTTATACAAAAGAAATTTTAAGATCGCCTGCATAATTACAAAACATACTCGATTTACAACTAAAACCATTTTTTGGACAAAGTATAAAATTCGGTCCATACAATTTAATCATAACATTAGCTGGTATGCTACGAATTTATTGTGCGTATTCTGAATAAACATATATATTCCAATAACTTGTAACGTATATAGTACATATTAGGTGCGCAATTAAGTTGCCGCTGTTTGTCAATAGACGGCGCCAGTTACGATTCTGCCATAAACTAAACGTCATGAGCTAAGCTTAAGCATATGGTGAGCATACTGCCTTGACACAATAGTGATTTTCTTTTAACGCCATATTCTTTTGGTTGTGTGAATATATATGATTTTGTACCAAATAATCGCCATATACGGGGAGCATTGATTTTCTTCTTTAATAGAAGAAAACGACGGCTAAAGCTCATTGAGAAC
>JAHXMU010023884.1:0-11740 GCA_019455685.1 Philornis downsi | reverse complement strand
AGCGTACCCTCACACATGCATAGAAATCTTAACATTCACAGTGGGGGGCAAAAGTGTAAATTACGTTATAACAATTGAAACAAAATTAGGCGAGCTGCGCGAAAGGTCATCCAATATGTTAGTTTAAGGAATTTCACCCAAATAACTCTCTGTATTAAACGGGCGTCTATTGCATTACTTTAAGAGTGTGTTTATTCCCTCAGTGTCGGACATAAGATAAGCTTTTATCAAGATATTTTTTAATAAAGCTCTGCAAGATTAAATTTCTTTTCCATGCAAATATCTGTGATTATTCCTTTTTACAGAATAACGCAAAATAGCCATTCTATCACTCGACTAGACTACTCGGAATATTTGAAACGTCGCGTTTATGGAAACAAGACATGAATATTGACAGCCTTATAAAAAAAAAAACCTGCCTACTGTTGCCATGAAGGATGCGGCGGATAATCAACTAAAACTCAATCAAATACACTCCAAATCTGATGACCATTCTTGACCGATATTATTTTATTTTCCCGATGTAAAATGAATAAAATTTATGGTCCAAATTAACGTTAAATGTTCTTCTTTAATAAAGCAGCTAGTAAAAACACGGTTATTTGTAAAAAAATTTCGATTTCTTGTTAAATCATGCTATATATTTGTTATATTGCAGGCCGCACATCTCCACTGGATGGTCAAAAATTTCATAATGTTTGACATTTCATAAAGGCGTGAAATTTCTCCAATATGCTTTATTAAATTGTTGTAGACCTATTGAGAAAAATCTTTCTCTTAAGTCTTATGGAAACAAAACACGGACATTGACAGCCTTAAAAAAGTGAGTTGAAAAAGAAACGACAAACCTGTCAACTATTGCATTGAGGAATTAGGCGGATAATAAGCAAAAACGCAATCAAATACACTCCAAATCTGGCTACAATTCTTGACCGATATTATTTTATTTTGACGATTTAACATGAATAAAATTAATGGACCAAATTAAAGTTAAAATATTTTTTTCTTTAATTTACAAAAAAAAAACATTAAAAATTCGTATGATCAATTCGGCCAATCTGTAGAAAAAATTATACAACGTTTGTGAGGAGTGTAAACTGTTGGCGGGTGGGTATTCTATTCCCGTCATCTTCTTCAAAAATGACAACGCCACGATGACAGGTAAGTTGTTCTTAGAAGTATGAGCCTCTTCAAATGCGGTAAAAAAATCTATTGCCCTATAGAAACAAAATGGGATATTAATTTTGTGTCGCCCTGTACAACAAGCTATTCTGAGGTTGAAACTTGTGGAATCTATTGTTTGATAAGTTCAATTTTATCCGCCACTCTAAATCATTTGGAAATAAAACGTATATATTCTGTATGTAGCTATAAGTGTGATTCAAATATGATATGTTTACTATTAAATAAAGAGAACAATAACTATGAAGTGTTCAGTTCATACCAAATATGCCTGAGTATGAGCGATAAAGTATTCCAAGCGGAAGCAACATCAGCAGGATACACAGGAGAAAGAGCCGCAGCAGTGATATCTTGTATTCGTTTGTTAAAAAATTTAGGCCAAATACTGATTATAGTTTTTAATTATTGTTAATGTACTGTTAGTTTCTTTGTTAAACACAAAGACTTTCCCGCACATCCAGAGGAACACTAAACGAAACAAAGTCAATGCATTAGAAACAAAAAGTTAAATCCTCATCCTTTTCGGGAGTTTACACTGACACTTGAGATATAGTACACCAATCAATATACGATGGTTGCATGATAATGTCAAGGCCTCCAACAAAAGCAGTTATGATAAATGATAACAGAATTTGATAGGGAAAGCTTTTCAAATGTTAAGCTAAAAATTAGAGTGACAAAAGGAGCTTAATTCGTTAGTGCTATGAGAAAGTCTGAGAACCTCAAAACTAATCTGCGATCATTCTGAATGACTCGCAAAATTATTAGGAAAATAGCTGGAAAATCGACAAAATTCAAAAGCAAAGCTTTAAATGTATTTATCTTCTAAAGTAACGCATCTATACAATTTCCCTCATGTATATGAGATATAGTAGACCGACCGTAGCTGCTTGGTTGGTCCACGTGACTATCGTTGCAATCTCCGATACAGCCACCTATCATTATTTGAGCGGCAGTCACCTCTGACGACGAGTGTCTGAACACTTCGAGTAGTAGAATAGTCGACACATTTAGTAAATGCTGTTCGAAACTATGAGGCTCGAAATTAAGAATAACAACGTCAGTAAATGACAACGGGAAAACTGCTTTACTAAAATTGTGTAATTTGAAATTTACAGTGCAGCCACATCCACCCTATTTTCTAGATCGAAAATTAAGCGTAACGCTGTATTGATTGCTTGTAGCCCCCTTAAAGGAGATCATACTGATGAATAAATACGAAATTTGCAAGTAAATAATTTGTTTTGCGTCCTCAGTTCCGCAAAGTTGGATAATCGAATTGACCAATAGCCACCATAAAATATCCTACACCATCAGGTCTTAGAGAATACTTTTATAAGCATTAGCATATAATGCAACTCTGGAAGGACTTGACCTCTGCAAATGTCTGAGAGCTACAACAAATTATGAATCAATATTGCCCATTTTTAATAGGAAACGAGCTTGACTCAACTAAATTATCTTCACAAATACTGGGTTTTCCATTTTCGGTTTCAAATATAAAGTTAAGTAAAACACACATTAAGCTATGATTTCGATAAAACTTTTATTTCATTACAATACTTGGATTTCGCTATTACGTACGAGAAGCAATGTCATTTAGACGACCACCTCTGGATTGGTTGCTGCAGTGGATCCTTTTGAGGTAATTTTCAATCACTTTTTCGCACATTTCGTGTGGTATCTCGGTGATAACTTGACGAATGTTGGTTTTCAAGTGCCTCAACGTTTGATGATCATCCGTGTAAACGCGGTCTTTGACGTAGCCCGACAAAAAAAAATTTAACGGTGCCAAATCGCATGATCTTGGTGGTCAAATGACGTCGCTAAAACGTGAAATTATGCTTTCTGGAAACTTTTCATGCAATAAAGCCAAAATCGTTCATGTTGTATGGCTCATGTCATCTTCTCGTTGAAACCACATATTATCTAGTTCATAATCTTCAATAGCAGGCAAAAAAAATCAGTTATCGTAAAGCCATAGCGCTCTAAATTGAAATTCGGATTATCCGCTGCACCTTCACTAGCATCAACGGCAGTGCGATGATGCACAGTTCTAACCACGTCTGTAACGCTTCCAGTCTCTACAAATTTCTTTATAATTTTGACAATTAATTGCGGAGGAGGTGGATTAAGATGACCATAACCACCCAGTAATGCACGAAAGGTGCCCTCATTTGAATCACCACTTTTCTAGTGAGTTTTAATTACTTTTACGCATTCTTCGGTTGTTAAAAGATCCATATTCGTAAATGGCAAATGTTTCACTGAATAAATAACACTTCAGATGACAGGTATTTAACAGCTGACAGACAGCTTTGACAGACCTGCGCTTTTGAAACGCTTAAATGGATAACCCTAAATAATTAATTTCTATAATACTGATTGTAAATTCCAATTAAAGTTATATTTGCGGACGAAAAACATACAAAATGAAAAATTCTAATAACAGAAGTAGACTGTCACTGAAAATCATATTTTGTTGCTATTACGATACACACCACTTTTACAACATTAGTACTGTAAAGTTTTATAATGTATTTCTTATCAAGAAGATATGTTGTAACATACTAATTTAATCAAATCGGACTTAAGGTTTAAAGTTGCATTTCTGAATAAAAATAAATTAAAATTAAATTAAAAATCACGCCTTCAAGAAGCTATATGACCAGGCCAGGTATGGTACATTTGTATGGGAAAATGGGCCAAACGACACTATGTTTGACTCAACCAAATCGCATATATAGGATGACTTTTTAATCGTAGTTTTTTTTTAATCCAATAAAACATTGAAATTTGCATCACATATTAAAATTTGTTATTGGAATCGATAAATTGGTTTTTGCCATTTAATTTTTAAAGATAATTTCATGTAAATGTTGTCCGCGACTCCGTCTCAAAATGTCTATTCGGAAGGTCCAATTTTGCGTCTATTTTTCGAGCATTTCGGACTGTATTCCACGAACAATGCGGGTTATGTTATCCTGTAAGGCTTTAATGGTGTTCGGCTTGTCCACATAGACGAACGACTTTACTTAACCCCACAAGAAATAATCGAGAGGTGTTAAAACACAAGATCTTGGGGGCGAATTCAAAGAGCCAAATCGAGAGATAAGCTGGTCACCAAATTCATCCCTCATTCATCATTGTGGCACGTTGCACTATCCTGATATAACCACATGTCAACCAAGTTCACCTCAGCCAATTGAAGAAAAAAAAAATCCTTGTGGTTGAGTAACACAGGGCGAGGAATTGACATTTCACGATCGCCATTAACACCGGTCGCTAGGGCTGCAATATTTTCTTCAGTACTCACTCTATCGATGGTTTTATGTCAAGCAAAGTAAATTTGGTGCAAAATTTGAAGATAACAGCACGAATTGTTGATTCAGCAGGTCGATTATAACGCCCATAAAATGGTCGTATCAAACGATACACATTTGTCACAGAGCACGAACTTTGATAATGAATTTCAACGATTTGCAATCGTTGCTCGTTTGGCAGTCTTTCCATGATGAAATGGCAGAGTATACTGTACACTTTTCACTTTGACAGATGACCTGAAAAACTTAAATCTTAAAAAATCACCCTATATTAAATTAAATATTGGATTTTAGAGGCTATACAATCATGCTTGGTCGGTATATTTACGTGGCGACAATATCAAAATATTATTTTCAACAGGGATTATAATTGACCTATAATAGCCAATAAAACGGCTTATTTTTAAAGATTTATGAAATCGTATTATCCATATCTAGAAATGTTTTACATTTTGTAACCAAACTAAATTTCACATACTGTTGATCATTACCCATTTTGGGTTAGGTAGTTATCATGCGACCAAGTAATTTCAATATGTTCTCCCTAGATTGTTTAGCATCATTTCCAATTCAAACAGATTTCCTTCAGTTCCTTGTAGTTGTTGTTTTTTTCCCCAATATTATTGTCTGTGAATTTCATCATAAGCTACTTTGTGTAAGGAGGAAAATATTGATAGTTGGGGTAAGCAAAAAAAAAAAAATTTTTTATTGTTTTTCACACATTTACCACTTGATTTTTCTCATCATTGATCTGATGAGTGTTATACACAAACTACCACACGCACACACACACACACTTATAAATGTATACATACACCTACGCATCCGGCCACAATAGACGACAATTTGTGAAACCTCTTTCAAGTAAGACTGAATGGGTTAGAAAAGTTTTTCGCTAAAAACTTCAACGATTTAGGTTTAAAAGAAATAAAAACAAAGAAAAAGTTTCTATGAGGACACGTTTCTATAGAAAAAGTGTCAATTAAGTGATATTTCCTCCAGAAAGGACGATAATTAGTTCATTAAATACTGTCACTTTTCTATAACACAAGTGCTGAGAGCAAATATAGATTTTACTTGATAATAACAGCACTTTTCACAAATCCCTGTGTCGATGAAACTTTGTATGGAAAAGAGAGAGAGCAAAATGAGAAAAAGATATTGCAACCAAGAGATGTTTAAGGGATATCGAATTCAATACAACTATGTTCGTAAATGCGAAATAAAAACGCGGATGAAGAATCTTTGAAGATATTGTTTTATTTGTAACCCGATAGAAAAATACTAATACAGGGTGTCCGTCGGGAAGGTATACTACTTTGTTTTGCCGCCATTTTGGTAAACATTAGTCTTGACAGTTCATATTTCGCAGCTGTGAAGTACAGACGTGGCAAATTTATTATGGAAAAATATTCGATAAACCAACGTGTTTTAATCGTTAAAATATTTTATCAAAATCAACCATCGATTACTGGGACGATTAGAAAGTTACGTGAAATTTTTGGGGGAAACAACTTACCAACAAAACGCACTATTTATCGTGCAGTGAATGATTTCGATGGATGAGGGTCTGTAGCTGATAGGGCCAAGCATGAACCACAACGTACTGCAAGATCGGCTGAAAACATTACTGCTGCTCAAGAAAGTGTTCAAAACAATCCATCAACCTCAATTCAACGCCGTGCTCACGAGCTTGGTCTTCAAAGAACAACTTTGGCCACAATTTTGCACAAGGATTTGCATTTGTTTCCATTGTTTGGTGGTTATTTAACTCTCTCCAAAGTACTGCAATTGAAAAATCGACATCATTTTCATAAAAAAAGGTCCAATAATTCCTCCAGCCCAAAATCCACACCACACAGTGACACGTTGGGGATGCATTTGCTTCTCGTGAATCACTCGAGGATTTTCCTCACCCCGAATGCGCCAATTCTGCCTATAGACGAACCCATCAAGATGAAATGGACCTCGTCACTGAAGATGATTTCATCGGCAAAATCAGCATTTTCATATTGTCTCTCCAATACCCAATTAACGAACTCCCTTCGCTGTCCATGGTCAGCTGGCTTCATTTTCTGAGCCCTTTGAACTTTGAATGCATGAAGATGCAAATCTTTCGTCAAAATTCACTGTATAGTGGATTTGGAGACACCAATTTGCTGAGCTTGGTGCCGAATTGAGGTGGATGGAGTTTGAGCGGCATCGTCACGTACAGCTGCGACATTTTCGGTCGATCGAACTGGTCGAAGGCGCGTTGTCGTCTTTACATCACTAACAGACCCAGTTTTGGCAAATTTATCCATTAACCTTTTTACAGTTGACTCTTTTAGAGCTTTATTGTGACCCCAAATCGATCGCAATTTGCAAACTGTAACCGCAAAACTTTCACCATTTTGGTAAAACCTCGTACCTTCTACTAGCAAACAATAATAATTGTTCAAATGTCAAACAATGACACTTCGAATGGCGCCAAATTTAAATCTTGAGTTCTTGTTGGGACACCCTTTATTTCTTTATTTAGGGGCCTAGGGAGTAAAATTTCAATAGTGTCGCTTTAAGTCGTTGTTAACTTACAACTGTTGCGTAAGTAATGGGAATGACCTGGGGCCTATTTCACTAAACTACAATTCTACAAGTTTACAAGTTACAATCACAAGTCTAATTCTTACAAGTGCTGATGAATTGTGTTTCATGAAAATTTTCACTACAATTGTAGCTTTTTCCACTTGTAAACTACAATTTCTACAATTACAATTATTATATATGTATGAATATATGTAGTATATTATGAAATATACAATGATTTAAAACATTTTTTAACGGTTTTATGTAGTTGGCAACGCATTGACCTTCACCGCAGTGAGGCAAGGAAATTATTATGTAGTATGATACTTTTGCAATTATGGGTACTCTAATGTATATCGATAATTTGTTTTGATTGTTATCTTGTGTTTTTCAGAAGTTGAAAAAGTTTTGTAATGGCAAATCAACACAATAAAGTTTGTGTGGTGCGGCAGATTTTAGCTGCCAAAGACGTTCTCTTTGGTAAGTTTAGCGATAAACTTACCAAACAGATGAAAATGGAAGAGTGGGAAAACGTGCGTATGAGGTGTCTTGCACTTGGATTAGTGCCAAGTGATAAAGACGCCAAATACGTGCGTGACGTTTTTTGGGCAAACATCAAAAGGATGACACTGGTAAGTTGATTTCATAAAGTGATAACATTATATTATAATATTTTTTTAATTAAGGCCAAGAGAGACAACTCCCGAAAGACAGGGGCGGCTGGTGGAAGGGACAAAAAGCTCACGGAGCTGGACACCCTTGTCTTTGAGGTTATTGGAAAGGAGTCACCAACATTTGATGGCATTCGACCACAAGAGCCTAATGGTGAGCGAGAGTCATTCCAGAAGTTAGTGAGTATAGCTTTAGAGGACTGCAATGATACTGCCTCATTGCTCCCAGACACAGAAGTGACTCCTAGCAAGAACGATGAGGAGCTTGTGTCGCAAAGAGTGACCGCACAATTAAAAACATCACTTGCTATTTCGGGGCTCACACGGAGATAATTTAAAACTGGAAATTTTTCCTTTAAAATACCAATTGCATTTTCCACAACCCTTCTTGTTGATTTGTGTGCATTGAGGAATCTTGTGTTATTTGATAACGGAGGAATTAGCCAATCTTTTAGCGGATATGCTGAATCACCTAAAATGATTCCGTTCTGAATTGGACGCCAGCCGTTTTCCATTCTGCGGAACAAACAACTATTACGCAAGACGCGAGAGTCGTGAGTACTCCCAGGCCAATTTGCATATGAGTAATAGAATTGGAGATCGGGTCCACAAACCACCATACATGAAATGGAGTGATTACCATGCCGATCAACATATGCTTCTTCGTGCTTTTTGGGTGCATCTAATTTTATTAAAGTGCCGTCCAAACATCCGCAAACAAACGGCATGCCTTTAATGGCGAAGAATTTAGACACCACTTGATCCATGTTTTCTGGCCAGCGTACATACGTTGCAAACAAAGTGGAATTAATTGCATTTACTACGCTTTTAATTACTCTGCACACCGTGGCTTTGCTTACACCATGCAAGTCACCTATTGCATGGTATGTGGTTCCTGTTCCTAGCCAGCGTAAAGTTATCAGCAGCTGCTGTTGCACCGTGAGAGAATGGCTTCTATTTGTCTCTCTCTCCAGTATTGCAGACAACGAATTTATCAGCAAAAGAAATTTGTCACGTTTTAGCCTGAAACGCTCATTATACTCTAACGTCGATTCCAGGAACTCGTATTCCAGACGTGGTCTAAATATTCTCCTTCTTTTTACTGCTATTTCATTATCGCTTTCATCACTAGAATCGTATAAAAGGTTCATTTTGCAAAGAACATTAAAAATTTAATATTTTAACTGTTTGACTTGCACGTGTCAATTTTTAAAAAAAAATTATCATTGTGGCTTGACAGTTATTGTTTAGTTTATGTTTGCGGTGTTGCCATTTATAGGGGTGGTAGAGTTTCGATTGAAAAAATAATCGAATTTATAATGAACGTGACTTATCGGTAGTCGCATCCAATATGAATGATGCGTCTATGCATTTTAAGGCCTTAACGTGCGTTCATTGATTTTTAGACACGGACGTGGATGCGACTATAGTGGAAATATGCTATTAAAAAAGTAAATAAATAAAAACAAACAAAATAAATAAAAAATTGATTTGATTCTGTATTTATTTGAACTAATTTTTATTAAAAAATAGTTAAAAATCAAAATTGAATTCAATTTATCATTCACTTGTAACTTGTAAATTTTTTTTGAGAGTCTCTTCCGACCCTAAGCTTTTTTTCTACAATTCTACAAGTGTACAAGTGAAAATTTAGTTTAGTGAAACAAAACCACTTGTAGAAGTATAACTTGTAGACTTGTGAATTGTACAAATCACTTGTAGCTACAAACTTGTAATTGTATTTTCATGAAACACAATTATTCACAAGTTCACAATTCTACACGCAAAAACGTTTGTAATTGTAAACTTGTAGCTTAGTGAAATAGGGCCCTGGTATTTTCAACAAAGGCCTAAAAATAAAATAAATTTTTTACAAATATACATATACTTTATTTGCACATCATTTCCCTTCGAAATATTCGAATTAGTAAACTGTTTCTCTATCACTCTTTGCCGAGGGGACTATTTAATAAAAAATAATTGACGCCCTTAACCCCTTTCCTCAGAAGCATTCCCATCAATGTCCGTGGGAATATATAATAGACCTTTAAACAACTAGTTAACTTCTAAATTCCCTTACTGTATAGAAAATACACAAATAGCAATAAAATGTAAAGTAATCCAAAACGAAATCGAAAACATGAAAATCATAACAGCGCTTGTCCTTTGCTTGTGTGGCAGGACCTTTTTTCGGTTGAGGGACAGCCAAAGGACCTCAAACTAACTGAGTGCCTGAGTTTTTATTCTTTTTCACCTCTTTCGTGGTCTCACATTTCATGATCTTTACAAACAAAAGCACCAACAACCACTACTGTTAAGTTGGGTAGTTACAATTTCCGTTTCCGTTGCATGAACTGGTCAAATGCACTGGCTTTTACTTCGATGACTAGGCATTCAAGGTCCATTTCTGGTGCAGAGAGCAGTTGTGTTGGTTTTGCTAAAACAAATTCTGTTACTTATAAATGCCACTTAAGTGCAGTTGCCACTAAATTTTCCTCTGTTTGATTTCCACGATGCCACTGTTGTAGGTTTCCATTTCCTTTTTCTTTACTCAGGTTGTAAAGGACAACGAGTCAGTTCATCATCATCACCGTTGCCGTCGTCTCCTCTGCAGCCATGCGACACAATCTTTTAGTCGAGCATTTTTCTCTTGTTTTCACAAAAAGTTCTTCAAGTGTTTGAGCCTTAATTTGATGTTGGTAACTTTTACGCTTTTGTGTTAGTGAATTGAAAGCTGCAGCTTCTATAGGTTTCTCCGGTGTCCTCTTCTTCTTTAATTTTGAGCTGTTTTTGGGGGTCCTTTTCTCACTTTTTTGCTGGATTAAATATACGGACAATCACAGCTTTATTTGTTTAAACGATGGTCACGACATAAAATTGCATAAGAATGAGTATAAGGAACATTTTTCCATATTTGTCGTTTATTGGTTTTGTTTATGCTCACAAGGAGCATGCGAATTGTGGGTATTCGGTTGTATATTTGTGAGAGAAGAGTGTTAGCCAACTGCTGGCACGGATTCCTTTTTTAGGGCTTCATAGTAGGGCAAATGAATAAATAACATGAGAAAATTAAATTAAGTTGACTGACATTCTTCCTATTAGAAATGAAAAAGTGGCCATAACTTACGCAAAGATGGGAGAAACTGTTTCATAGTGACTGAAGAAAATTAATTATTGTCTTCTTATTGCATTTCACGTCCATCGTCTACGACTTAGAATTATGGTTTTCGGGTCTTGGTCTCCTGGAAACAATTTTCATGAAATACACTCAAGACTTTCTTGGAGTCTAGACATTGGCTGTCCAAAAAAACAATGCAAAGCTGCGAGTCCAATTTCGAAAGCAATTGGATAACTACCTATATTAATAGTTGCAAAAAAATTAAATTTCAACAAAGTTCTGCAACTTGAGCACCGTCAAATTTGTTGGAAAAGTTATCCACATGCAATCCCTGATTTAGAATTTGCGCAGCATCGGCATTTTAAGGCATCTTTTCCTCACGCCAACTGTAAATGTCCATAATATTCAAGAATACAAATGTTAATGTAGCCATAACATAAATCTTCCAGCTCTCGCCTGTACATAACACGCATTTTCACTAAATAATTATTGTACAGGGTGGCGCACAGATCGTGCTACATACACAAAACAGGGACAAATGGGAACCATAATTAAAAGATGTTGAATGATTTTTTTCATCGAGAACTCCGCCGAAGTCGTATCCGTTTCAACAGCATTTGATATCAGCAATATGGAGCAACTGCACACGTAGCCAGACCGATTATGGCGGAGCTCCAACGAAACTTCGAAAATATATTAATATCCAGAAAATCCACTTTTCGCTGGCCCCCAAGGTCACCTGACCTGACTGCAGCAGATTTTTCCCCCTTTTTTTCTTGACATAATACGCGAGAAGTGTACAAAATGAAACCCAGTAATTTGACAGAATTGAAGCAGTCCATAGGCAATCCCGACTTCAACCCTTCAGGCCACAATGTACA
>JAHXMU010023882.1:0-17640 GCA_019455685.1 Philornis downsi | reverse complement strand
TATTATAATTTTTTTTTCTTTTCTTTTTAGTATTTTGTAAAGAAGACTTGGAGAATTTATAATGGAGCAATACACAACTGAACAACGTGCCCAAATCGTTGAAATTTACTTTGTAAATCAACGGTCCATTGTGTTGACTCAGCGTGCATACCGTCGTCAATTTAATGTGCGGGTTGCACCCTCTCAGTCAACAATAAACCGTCTTGTTGCAAATTTTCGAGAACAAGGAGCAGTAAGGAACCTTCCTGGTGCTGGCAGACAACGAACGATGCACACGGATGACAATATTCAAGTGGTACAGTAGAGTATTCAGGAGGATCCACAAACATCAACCGGGAGACGTTCGACACAACTTGGCATCTCAAGAGGGTCGCTGCAGCGAATTTTGCATAGCATAAGAACGTTTCCATACAAAATTCAAATTGTCCAAGGATATGAGACCGACAAATTACTAGCAACGACTTGACTATGCAATTTATTTCCAGCAAAAAGCACAAGAGAATCCTAATTTTATTCATAACTTAGTTATGAGTGACGAAGCCCATTTTCAATTAAATGGGTTCGTTAACAAGCAAAACTGTAGGATATGGGCTACGGAAAATCCGAGAGTACTTCATCAACGACAATTACACCCAATTAAGTGTACTGTTTGGTGCGGTGTTTCTTCAGAAAGGATCATTGGCCCATATTTTTTTTTTGAAAATGAACGAGGTGTTGCCATTTCCATCAATGCTGATCGATTTTGGGCCATGTTGGAAAATTTTGTAAGGCCAGCCGTGGAAAACCATCCGCAAATATGGTTCCAACAGGATGGAGTCACAGCGCACACTGCGAGGGCCACAATGGTTCTTTTACGCGACATATTTGGTGAAAGAATAATTTCGCGTACAAGCAATTTTAATTGGCCTCCGCGTTTCCCGGATTTAACCGCTCCAGACTTTTTCCTTTGGGGTTATTTAAAAGGGAAAGTTTATGTTAATAAGCCCAGGACTATTGACGAATTAAAATCCAATATTGGAGACGAAATTAACAACATAACACCGGAAATTTTGCGAAAGGTCATGGAAAATGTGTTGGAAAGAGCACATTTGAGCGAAGCAGAAAATGGCCTCCACTTGCGGGATATCATTTTTAATAACTAATCTAAAAATATTCCCCATAAATTTACTGTATTTAAAAAAAATAAAAAAATATGTCTTAAATAGAAAGTTATAAGCAATTCACACCGCTTCGGTCATTTTGGGCCACCCTGTATAAAGCTTCACCTGAGGAAGACTGAAATTCAGTTCTTTTAACGAATGGATGTTCCATATTTAAGATATGATTATACCTGAATTTAGCAATCTTGTTACTTCAGCATTTTTTTTTTTCGCTTTATGTGAAGGTATTGCTTTCCTCAAACTTCTTAGGAAGTCAAAGAATGAGACCCTTTTTAAATTTTTACCGATTTTTATTTCACCATCTTCATCTTTAATATTGTAAACCCTACAAGAGGTCAAAAATTAGTTTTTTTTTTTGATTATTGAACGTTCCGATTCCGAATAATAATGGATTTATATTATAGCAATGCATTTGAGTAAACTGCTGTGAGTAAACGTTGTAAGGAGATGAGAAATTGGTTTTTTTAAGGGGAAGAAGCAGTTGTAGAAAGAGCGGGAGAGTGAGAATATAAAACGGCACAAACGTAAACTTGAAGCCGAAAATTCTACTAGAAGGATAAAAGTAATCTGATCAGGTACAGATACTAAGAGTATGCTGAAAAAATGAAGAGAGCATTTTCATAAGCCATTAGTTTCGGATGGCGTTACAAATGAAGAAATCATATCAACTATGGATGATGGCATAGATTGACCAGCACCAAGCCAGAAAGACATCAGAATAACAGTATCGTGGCTTAAGAACAACAAAGTTCCAGATACCGATAGACTGTCGGCAGAGCTGTATAAGACCGGTGGCGAAGGGCGGATAATCAGCGTACATGGTTTGGCTCTATGAATTTGCCTGATAAATTGAATTTAAATGTTTTATGTCCTCCGTTCAAAACAGGCGATTCCCGTGTGTGTACCAGCTATCGCAGTATCACTCTTTTATCCATCACTAACGAGATTTTGTCGAATGTGACATATGGGGGACTAAAGCCTATTCCATCTTACCTTATCAATTAGACTTTAAACCTAGCAAATCCGCAACTGCCTAGATTTTCACAACTTCGGCAATCCTTTTCGCCGACTGCCCTATTTCTGATGCATCAAAACTCCTTGACGTCATAGCCAAATTTGATATTCCTGAGAAACTTATATTTCCTTGTAGGATACGAAGTCTTCAGCAAACATAGATAAAAATCTTAGTAAGCTATTTTGTACCTAAGGGGGATCTATACACAGTGACAGCCTAGGGCGATATTTCTTCAACATACTGTTGGAGATGATTATAAGGAAAGCTATAGTTAATACCACTGATACCGTCTTAAACAAAACCCATATGCGACTTGCGGATGCTGATGATACAGACTGCGAAATATTACTGCAGCCTCTCCAAGCATTGAGAAAGAACCATCAAGAAATGGGTGTGGAGATAAGCCAACACAAATCCAAGTTATTTTTTTTTCGATGAACAAAGAATCTAATTGTATGGGTTGCTAATTCAACGTTTACAACTCTAACTTTGGAGTGAGGAATAAATTCGTCTACCCAGTTACCACCGCGAATACAACTAATGTCAGCTCGTAGATTATGAGAAGAGTGTTGCGAACGAACAGATGTTACATGACGAACTAAGCAAGAAATTGAATGGCAGAGCCATCTCCCGACAAACAGAAACCCAGCTACGGCAGACATTGGGTTTACCTGTCTTGCTGTGTGGCACATAATCTTGGGTTAAAATATACGAAAAATATATGGATTCTTCATAGCTTATAGAGGTTATTGGATATGTTAGCTGTATACAGACATCGACTTAGTTAAGCGCACCAAGATAACGTAATGTGCGAATGGCGTAAAAATCTGCAGCACGAATTATTTTAGATAGTAAACTCTAAGGAAGAGCGCAATGAAAATTGTTAGAAAGTACCAGGCTTTTAAAATAGTTTAAAAATTTGGTGTGATAAATTGAACAAAGAGCGTTTCGCTCGCTTATGTGACATGATCAATCGCATCAAAATAGAGCGTAATTGCGTCGGCTGGGACATAATATCAAAATATAAAATGAGAAACTTCAGTAAACTCTTTGGAAGAGTTCGACCAAATATTTGTTGAATTTACCAGACTTTTAAATTACTACTAAAATTTGGTGTAACAAATTAGACAAGAAGCGAAACGCTCACTTACGTGCGACATATAATAGATAAGAATGTGCATTTTAGTTGCCATCTAAGTAAGGAAGCAGGAAAGTAAGTAAATAAATTCTTTCATGTTTTCTTCCTTTTTGGAAAGTATGAACACGATATCTGGGTGGGTATATAAAAATCTTACTCATAATCCATTTTAATTTAAATTTATTAATAAAACGTTGATTGAACTGCCTGTTATATGAATTCCGAATCCACATTTCGCTGATAATTGTTTAACATATTTCATAAGCTAACTGTTTATTTTGTAGTCATTTAGCCCGATATCGATGACGTGGCATTGACTATTGCTGTGACTATCAACATAACTGCATTCCACAGTTATTTTTTTTCGAAACGTCTACTACAGTTGACTTCGACTTGTGATTAAAAAGACTAAGCATTTTATGGGATTTGCTGTTTCATTACAATCAATTGAATAGTTTACAGTAATCAGCAATTTTAAACTCTGTTTAAAGATCTATTCTAGTGCTACATCAAAAAATATCGGGCGAGTACCAACATCATATCTTCCTTGATTTTTAGATTTATTTATATATACTCAAGTCGGCTTAAAACACCAACTTAAGCCAAACTCTCTGGGCTCTTAGATTTCCAGAAAACTATGTGGGAGTCTGTTGAAATAGTGTGAATTCTCACCTTATCTAAGATTATGTTCAATATTAGCTTTTAAATGTAATAACCTTCTCATACCAGTTGCGAAGTAATTAGACTATAAATCATTTTCAAAGATGCAGCACTTGCTCAGTGGACAAAAAGAAAAATTGCCTGAAGGGAAGCTGGCTTCCCCAATCCAAACTATGTATTATTCAAAGTCTAAACAAAACCATAAACTAATTTTGTTTACCCCAAATGAAATTGACACTTATATACTCGTATCTTTAAGTTTTATGTAGTCAAATACAAATGAACGGACGGTCGTGGAAAAAGACGAAATATTCAGCAGCCGTTGAGACACGAGAAGGCTTAAGTACTGGGGATTGGGCCAAAAACAAACATTGGGACGGACACACACTTTGTGAAATCGTTTTCGTCCATGGTTTCTTAAGCTTCGGCATATGATGGGTTATTAATGTGGCCAAAATGTTGAGCAAATCAAGCCATTAACTAAATGAGTGGGTAAAACAAAAAAAAAACTATATGAAAAGTATAATCGCCAATGGCGGTGTTTGTGCAAAACAGCCAACAAACTATTAAATATATTGTAGACCACATAAGTGCGACCAGTAGACAAAAAACGCTATTTGCTTTGAGTTTCGATAGATATTCGCATTTTCAAAATGAAATCGTAAGCATTTCGCATTAAGTCTTATGGTAATCATATGTATGATGTTTGGGATTTTGTCACCAATTCATGGCCATACAAAGAAAACTTATTTGTATTTTCTTCAGAGCCAACTTCAAACTCTTTGGTGGATCTGACAAGCTAAACAAAGCTGGCGCGCCCAATAAACACCAGATCGCTAAGGTCTTTGCCAGGAGGTAAGCAGGGTGTTTGACGAGGCAAAGTAATTAAAAAAGCTCACCCCATACAAAAAAAAAAAAAAAGAAAAAAAAAAAATGATTATACTGAAAACGTCAATTCAATAATTTTGTCTATTGATAAAATTTGCCAATATGAATAAACTAAAAGTCAACGCGCCGACGAACGGCCAGACAATTTGCTTCAATACGCCAAACAAAATAATTTCTAAGCAATTAATTAGTAAACAAAGCACGCGTTATGCGAATATGAACATTTGAAATGTATAAAAGATAAATAATTCAATCAATAATACAAATTAACTAATAAATATTGTGGGGGAATGGTTTTCCAAGGGGATGTACAATGCAAAGAGAAAAAGCTTAATGTTGTGCGATAAAAAGGACATTGAGTGGGTTGCATAGGAAGCTGAAAGGGTATAACGAAAAAGAAATGCCCTGCAAACCAGTATAAATTTGCCTTGAATTACAGTGTGGTGCGCCAATTGCAATACAATAAGAAATTCAAATGACGTTTTTTAATCAATGCATTTCATTTATCCTTCCACCGTATAGAAAATTCAATTTTATTTTATATAGACCGTAAATGACTCTATGCTCTTTCACGCATATGCAACAATTGATTAGAAAATTATTCATTGCGGAATCGCCTCAATTATTGTTTTAATGGACAGCTTCAATTCAGTCAAATTCCTTGGTTTCGTTTTGTACAACTTGTGCAGTCAGGTCAGGTGGCCTTGGGGGCCCCAGGGAAATGGAGTTTCCGCCATATGTATGCAGTTGCTCCATCTTGCTGGAACCACATTGCGGTTGAAACGTACAAGTCTTAAGCACAGTTCTGAGTAAAAAAAATCTCCTTCAACATCTTCAAATAAAGATATTGATAGTTGAGAGTAGCACAATTAATGCGCCACCCTGTAGAATGCAGAAATGATAGAATGCAGAAGCGATAACTCTTATGGAACCACCTAACAGAGAGTCTAACCTGAAGGACAGTTTAAGATTTCTAGTGATATAGTTAGTTAGGTTATAGTTTGAGAGTTGGATTTGTTTACGACCCTGGCTTTGAGTTCGTATACGAACAAATTTTCTTTCCCTTGCAAGCAACTTTAGTGTTTGGTCTAGAGTTCCGAATCTAAAGATTTTAGATTGCTATCTACAACATTAGTCAGACATTGAATTGGAGTGTTGGAAGCGACGAACTGGGAATTTGCACTCAGAAAATTTGTTAGACTCTTCCGACTGAAGAAATCAGAAAGAACTGAAGCGAAACTCTATAAACTGTTGATGGATTCTGGCGTCCGTAGCGGAATATATATATATATAGGATATTCATTTAATATTCTCAAAACCGCCAGTCTGGCAAGGCTGTCAGCTGTTAAAAACCTGTCATCGGAAGTGTTATTTATTCAGTTAAAGCTATTCCATTTACAAATATGGATCGTTTAACAACCGAAGAACGCATCAAAATAGTTAAAACCTACTGCAAATGTAGTGATTCGAACGTGGACTTTCAATCGAACAAAATTTTCCTCAGCGATGAAGCTTATTTTTCACTCGGTGGTTACGTCAAGAAGCAAATTTTTCGCATATAGGTCTCGAAGAACCCAGAAGTGATTGTGAAAAAGCCATTGCATCCAGAAAAAGTGTCTGTTTGGTGCGCATTATGGTCTGAAGGTGTCACTGGGCCGTAGTTTTTCGAAAACTACCTCAAAAGCATCCACTGCTGCAACCAATCCAGAGGCGGTCATTTAAATGATCTAAGCATTATAATGGAAATATATATACATATTTTGAGCTTTAAGGGATAAAAGCAGTGATATAAGGGACAAAACTGATACAATCGAACAGTTCGAACCTGATTTTTACAGGACGGGAGCACGATAAAAAGAATTTTTTGTAACTCTTACTTTTAGAAGGACAACACAAAAGAAAAAACGGGACAAATTTGGTACCATAGCCTCGATCAAATTGCTGGAATCATGAAAATTAGCATCCATATCGCCCTCCTAGAATGCTCAGGAGATTTTTCGAAATTCGTGATTTTAAAGATCAAAACAGGTAAAAAGTGACGATCCGGTACGATCGAAGAGCTCTAATGGGGGTAGAGTCATACGTATTTCATATTCCTCCATGTTCTTCAAAATGGTCAAATCAAGAATCGTGAAAATTGGCACGTTTATCTACCAAGCGCGAAATAAGAACGCCATCTTGCAGTATTCATACTTTCAGGGGGTAAAATAGGGAATGAAACTCTATGAAAATTGTTTTATTTCCTACAATCAAAGGTTAAAGCAAAATTCACACAGTTAGAAGTACTCATTACTCTTACAAAATAAACGCTCAAAACGAAACGAAATTTTTTTTCGAGATTCGTACTTTCGTGGAGCAAAAATGGTGCTATCACCTAACACAATGCATGTTTTTCTTACAGAGCGGGTAGGCGGCAAGAAAATACTTAGCGAAATGTGTACTTTTAGGCATAAGTAAGGGCAGAAAAGGGACAAAGTTGGAGTTAGGTAGTTGGGTGTTTAAATTCACCTCTCAACGTATAAAAAGAACGAAACAGAATTTGTAAAAATTTATACTTTTAGGAAGTAAAACATGAAACAATGAGTACAAAAATGGTACCAAAATTGTATTATGGTACCAAAAAATAAAAGAGAATTGTACTATGGTACCAAAAACTTAAAGAGTTGGAGTCAGGTAGTTGGGTGTTTAAATTCACCTATCAACGTAGAAAAAGAACGAAAACGAATTTGTAAAAATTTATACTCTTAGGGAGTAAAACATGAAAGAATGAGTACAAAAATGGTACCAAAATTGTACTGTGGTACAAAAAAAAAAAAAAAAAAAATAAAAAATAAAAAAAAAATAAAAAATAAAAAAAAATAAAAATAAATAAATAAATAAATAAATAATGCTGGTATTATCAAACCAATGTCAACGTTACTATTACGACGTAGGTACATTATATAAGGATATTCTGCTGAATCAACGTATTAATTTAAAAAGGAACATAAAAACGGATAGTTGGATTGGAAGTTAAAAAAAATGAAGATGAATTTTATAAAATTCTTACTTTTAGTTGTAAACTGAGAAATAAAATGGTTGAAAATGGAGTCATTCCATAAAAACTTACCGAAAACCAAATTATTGATGTCGTAGGGGAAAAATGTTAAGAGATATTTTGAAATTAGGGGGCATAAATGTCAGTCATTTGAAGTCAAAAAGAAGGCAAAAGCTTAACTCGCGGAATGAAAGTGTGCATTCTATCATGGAACATCATAAAAATTTGAACTTCCCGAATTCATACAGAATAAATATGAGACAAAAATTGAGTCATTGGCTGGATTTTAAGGCTGAAATTGAAAACTCCAAACTTATGAAACTCATTCCTCTTGCGGGTTGTCCGCCTTTTCACGAAAACCTTTTTGTAGGAAAAACCCGTGGCAGAGAGAAAAAAAACGTCATCGCCTGGACAAAAACGTTGCTGTGGCCATAAAATAAGCTGTGTTGGCCAAATTTGAATTGAAGTAAGAACACAGAAAACTCTTCTTCTTGTTAAACTACTGAAAAAAAAAAATTTACGAAGTTGAGGACACCTGGATTCATATTCAGTATATGAAATGGTTTATATGTCAGCAATTTTGGCTTCATTTGAAAATTTTCAATTCTTATTACACACAAAATATTTAACATTTTGTGAATGTCTCTGTTTCCCCGTCAAGAAACGAAATTACGTCAGATTTTCAGTTTTAATTCAGATTGTGAGACGAAACTGCATAAAAGTACACTTTTGTTTCAGATTATCAATTCAGAATATTTGTTTCGTTAGGTTTCGATATAATAACTGAATCAAATTACATTTCTAGTTTCGTTTCAGATAAAAAAATTAATTATGAGTCAGAGAGAAACCTCTAAATTACTTTTAAGGGTAGTGGGTAGTGAGTTTATCCTTATGGGGAAACCACTGATCCATTTGTCCCTGTATCTCAAAAAGTACTGGTCGGATTTTATTGAAATTTTGAGAGTATGTTTCGGTTTCTATACTCTTTATTTAAGAAAAAAAGGAATCTCTCTAAATCAAGCCGTTTTCATTTGGCAGTTTCTTCAAATATGGGGGAAAACTGAAAAAAAAAACTATTCAGTTTATAATTGTTTTTCTCGCTAAGCATGTAATATATTAAAAATCGTCCTGTAACATTTATATAAGTAATAATATTCCACAAGTCTTCAAATTTCTGAGTCGTTTGGTTCATCCGATCCCGAGAAAACGTGATTTTTCAGGAGAGGCAAAAAACGCGGCGATTCAAATTTCCCGGTTGAAATTACGTTTTTTTCGATTTTCGGGGATCGATAGCTTGTCTCTCATCTATCCCTGTATCTATCTGTATCTGTGTATCTATGTATTAGGTACAAATATCCTAGAAGGTGTTTAGGTATGTAAAATTATGTTAGTTTGACAAATTTCATATCAGCGAGAACACAGGTCATGACGAATTAACTTCAAAAAATTTTTTTGAACACTTATAGTGGTTGGATTTGAATTTTGGAGATATCATTACATTCAGGACATCCTAAAGAATTTTATGGGGCAATTAAAAAAAAATTGATTGGTTTTTAAATTTTCGCTACCCACTACCCTTAAATAAATTCAAGGCATCAAAACTGAAAAGAGACTAAAATTTCGTGAACGGATTTGAATTATTTAAAAATTTATAGGTCGACTGTAAAAATCTTCAACTTTGGAAAAAGATTTAAAATAATATAACTTTGAAAACCTCAACTGTAATGAAAGAGCTGTTTAAGCTAAGAGACCATTCATAGCACTGCTGTATAATTTTCCTCTGTGGTGCATGGTTTGTGAATGAACAAATACATATAGCTTTGAAAAGCTCAATCACATTGAAAGAGCTCTCGTGCCCTGCCCGCTATAAATTTGCCATTGAAATCTCGGAAGGCTCGTGCATCACATCACATATAGCACGTCATCCCTTTTAGCTAATTCGATCTTTTAGCTCACTATTATATTTGGCCTTATCAAACTAAATGCCATTTTTTTCGCCGTCATCAAATGACATTCTCATGGCGCTGAAGTTTGCAAACGTCAGCCGCTTATATTATGTGGGGCGTATGCACGAATTTCATAATCGCGATAACGAAAAAAGAAATCTTTAAGATTTGTAGTGTAATAAGCTCCGGAACGATGAAAAGGTGTTATGAGTTATTATGATTACAGTTTTTCATGGATATTAGTTTTTGCTTTTGAATTTCGTTAGGGAAATTTGTTCGAAAAAGGTACTAACGATGAGTTGACAAATGTGTAAGCAGAAATGGACTTTATGCATGAGTGACGTGAGTGAGTTTGGGGGGGGGAGGTGGTCATTTCAAGGGGAATTTTTAAGACTCATGTATAGGTTCATATTGTCTGTACATGAGGATTTCATTTATAATCCTCATGATCAAACAATGGTTGCTTGATTGTTACCATTGTTGGGTTGAGGGTGACAAAGTCAATTGCAAGCAAAGCATGTAAGGTTTGTACTGCTGGTTTGTTCGATGGGTTAAACAGTGGTTTAGTGTTTTCAAATTTCGCTAAAGAAATATGAGTAAATGTTTAAAAACCTTAACAATGTAAATTTACAGAAGTGAAGCGATTCTTTGTACAACAAATTATTTCCTGCATGAATTTATTCCAAGTGTGCATGCATACATTTTATGTTGTGAATGATTCCAACCATGCATTTCTGATATTTGATAATAACAAGTTATTTATATATATATATATATATTTATCTTTATATATATAATTCTACTGTGCGAGCGTTGTTAGTGAACTCCTCCTAAACGGCTGGACCGCTTCGCATAAATTTTTGTATATGCGTCTGGGTGGTGCCCGGGATGGTTTAGATTTACAATTCGGTCCAATTGGACAAAGGGGCGTGGTACCTCCCATACAAACAAAAAATTAAAAATCAATTATTTCTACTCCTGCTTACGGTATTTGAACAAAGTTTGGAGCGTAGGTTTGGTGTACATATCTTAAGTGCTACTGCAAATATGGACGGGATTGGACAATGGGGCGTGGTACCTCCCATACAAACCATAAATTAAATATCCAATAGTTCTGCTCCTGTTTACGGTATTTGAACAAAATTTGGTACATCGGCTGCTGCAAATATGGGCGGGATTGGACAATGGGAAGTGGTACCTCCTATACAAACCACAAATTAAAAAGCAATTATTTCTGCTCCTGCTAAAGGTATTTCAACAGAATTTTGTTTAACATTGAAACATTTCCAATAAAAATAAAATTTGAAGGCAAAGCAACGTTTGCCGGGTCGGCTAGTATATATATAAAATATGTGCACTCCAAGGAGAAGTAACTCTAAAGTAACGGAGACATTTTCATGCAGGATTAATGCTGAGAATTTCAATCAGAAAAATTTTCCATGGATTTTTTTTTTTTGAAATTTTCACTATATCAAGGTATTTTAAGAATTTCAATCATTTTCAAGCGAATTTAATTTTTGGAAAAAGTATGGATATTTTTGTTTATACGACTAAAATAGGTTCTATTTTAGCATGACCAAATTCTCATTTCCGTTATTCTAATAATGAGAAAATATCCCACTCTAAAACCGCGAAAATTTGAATTTTATAGAATTAAGTGCAGTTCAGTAAAAGATACGAACCAAAGAATGTATTGAATAAATACAATTTGTGTACGAGAGGTCGATTTCTTTTGTCGATGGATGTCGATTCCTTTAATTTATCACTGTCTACAAATGTAGAGTTATAGGAAAAAATTTGAATTTCGTAAAATCCGTCCATTTGTATGAGAAAAAGTTTGATCTCAGAGTCAGATCTCTTGCAATCGAAGGCTGCAATGTGAGCATCTAAATATTAAGCTCTGACAGATTTTGAAAAGTTTCGTAAAAATTTACGATAGTTGTTGCGCCCACCGTTCAGCAATAATTAGTGCATGCGACTATCGTTTGCATGATACCGGATACTGCTGTATCTGACGAACACTTCGAGTAATCGACAAGTCTGGTAAATGTTTTTCAAACAGTAACGCTCAAAATCATCGTTAGACTGTAGGTGCCATTGAATGCTCTAAAAATAAAATGCGTGTAAGCTTGCCGAAAGTGAAAAAGCTACCGCTTGTTGTCAGGCCAGTCAGCCATCCAGTCAGACGGAAATCGCTCAATCGACTTAAAAAGTCATAAAACACGTTTGGTCAAAAGATATGTGGTACTTTAAACGTTACTTTCTCGGTGTTACCTTTTGAGACGTATCGAATGATATACAGAAATGATATCTTTCGGGTGAAGATATAAAAAGTACTGAATAATATTTAAGTCTCAACATCGCAACATTATAAGTTTAAACATGGCATTGACCTCAAATGGAATTCCGTTTAGAAAAAATGTGGCCTCTTCTTCTTAACAATCTCTAAAAAAAATTGTATTTGTTGCTTTAAGGATAATTTATTACTGACAAACTACAGAAATACTAATACTATTCCTAGGCAAGTATAAAAATCTTCTATGTTTATTTGAACACTTTCGTAATAATTTAATTTTATCTTTACAAAATTTGCATTTACTTCACATGAGGAACAGAATTCCGTTCGAGATCAGTACCCATTTTTCTCCTAAAAGAAACCACTGTACTTCATTTGGTCGCCGGAGTTTCGAATGCTACAAATGTACACTTGTAAAGTCATTTATGTATGACAAAATATACATACAATACGCTTCATCAATTCTGGCGGATGGTTTAAAGTTTATACTTGACTTCATCGGCCATCATCATCATCATCAGTAGTAGCAGCAGTAGTCAATGGGGGCCATGGTTAATAGATTTCATATGAATTTTTTTTGTTTAGTTTTTTTTTTTTCATTTTCAGTACAATTGAAAAATAAAATCTTTTGATTTTCATACGCTTCTTAGCTTCTTTTTTCCTTTATCAAAAAAAGAAAAACGAAAAAACTTGAATTACACATTTTGTTAAGGTTTTTGTTAGACCAAACAATGGCTGAACAAAAAATACAACACTGCGCCTATAATAAAACATAAGTGTCATTACCATCATTATGATTGCTTTGTATTAATGCATTTTTTACAATAATACCCCCACATGCTGATAATGAAAAGCGTTGTTACCGCTTGGCATCAGTAATTAATTGTTTTCCTTTTTCTCCTCCTTCTTCTTCTTCAATCGTATTTCTGGAATTTGTAATTAATTTACTTTACCCATGGTTAATTAACTCGGAAAAAGATTACAAATTCTCAAAAGATAAAAAAAAAACTTTTATGTTGTATGAAATTTTTTAAAATCTTTGTATGCTGTTGATGGTACTACTGTTGTTGCTGCTACTACTGCTACTAATACTACTGCTACTGCTACTGTTTTCAACCATTCATTGTTTTTTTTTTTTTTTTGTGTGCGCATCTTTTTTTCTGGATTTTTCTTGCAAATCTTTTGTTCGTCATCGTTCATTTACATATCTATACTTAGTTAGCTCTTTGTTACGTGATATTCAATTTGTTTTAAGGCTAAACCTTTTTTGTTTCGGAGGATTTGAGTTGTTTCTACGTTTTTCTCTATTTTTTGTTGAAATATTCCACTGCAGTACGATTCAAATGAAATCACACAAATCTCTATGTGTTTTGTTTTAATTGTAATGCAATGTGTGATATGACCTTGACAACATGAGGGTTATCAGCTGGATTAAGTTTAACACATTCCTCGCTGGCTTTTGGCAGTGGCTGTGATTTTGATGACAAATCACTGGAAAATCGCATACTGAGATTACAGTATTAACGGTCAGAAATGTGAGTAAAGACATTATCGACAATTACCCTCTTTTTAGATAAAATACATTTTGGGCCTGAGATTTTTAAGCTTAATAGGAGCTATTGGGTAAGCAAGAAAGTAATGTAGATTTTTACCTACAGATGGTGCTTTTATTTTTGAAATGATTGAGTTAAGTTGATTAATTTTTATGGTAATGTGTGATATGTCAATTTGCTTTTAAATCGCGTTGCGAATGTGGAGGCACGAAGTAGTGTTTTCGCCATATTTTGGTTTTTTTTATTTTAGAAAACGCAAAAAAACTAAGGTATGTAAAGTATGTATGGTTTGGATGCCTTAACACAACGCACGCACTAAAATTGGATCACTAAATTTCGTTCTGGAAATTTCACGCACGCACATAAGATGATGGGTATGAAATCAAAGCAGTCACCGAGTTGGACCTACAAGTTTCTATTCAAGTAGTCAACGAGAAGCTGAAGGTGTCGTACACGAACATTGAAAACCATTTCAAACGGTTTGGATTTGCCAAAAAAAAAAACTCCATACTAGATTTCCGCACGAGTTAAAACAAATCTACTTAACAAAGCGGATAAGCACAAACTTAAACGTAACTAAAATGAACCGTTTTTAAAAAGCATAGTCATGCATTGTTAAACGCAAGAAATCTTGAACCAAGTAAGATGAACGTGCTCAAATTTCATCAAAGTCTGATTTGCATGAAAAAAGGTTGTGTTGTTAATTTGGTGAACTTTGATTTACTTTGAACCGTCCCCAAGAAATTAAACCATAAACTCTACATAAAGTCTACAGTCCACAATTGATGAAATTTGATGAAAAAGTTAAAAGCCTGAATTGATAAATCCTAAAGCCGCGCTTACCCATCAAGATAACGGTAGTCTCCACATTTTTGCAGATTAGGCAAAAAATATTGGAGCTTGGATGCGATTTGATGCCACATACAGATTATAGTCCAGATCTGGCATCTTCGGATTTTCATGTAACCCAGTGCCTACAAAGTTTTTTGAATGGAAAATACTTTAACATAAATAAGTAGCTAAAAGCCAAGTTGTTCTAGTTGTTCCATTTTATTGGAAAAGATCAGTTATTCTTCCATTTTGGAATGGTATGAGATCTGTCTGAAAATTTCCCTCGCGAAAAAACATAGTACTGTCTTGTGGTAGAAAAATTCAGTTTTTAATTTCACAACCACTTTTTCATATGGAGTTTCATAGAGAAAACACTGCATAGTACTAGCCTTTAAGCCAACGCCAATTTTTTTTTGTTGGTTCTCAACACTAAAATCGGAACAATTTACAGTTTGGCGCAACAATATGTTCGATAATACATTTGTAAATTTGTGAAATGAAATTGTGATACCAAAATACACAATTCTATAATTTTACAAACATGTATTATTGAACACATTATGATATATAAACACAAGTTAAACCGACTTCAGTGTTGGAAACCAATGCAAAAAAAAAAAGCTGGCAATGCCGCTGTATTAATTTACGAGGAAACAATGTCTCGTGGAATTTTTTCCATCGTGAACAGCACATAGTAGCATGCTAAGTAAGCGCTATTTCAAATTCTCCCTGCAATTGGGCACGAATCTTTATCAATCAATTCAGCATTTTCGTATTTGGTTGGTTATGTTCTTATTCTTCGACGTCAAACTCAACATTGGAAGCCACTCACAAAATTGCTCCTACTTAAAGCAGCCTCGTCAAATACTTTTACAAGCGTTTCAACTGCAGACTTCTTTACATTAAAGAAGTAAATTAGACATTCTCGCACATAATGCTTATTCGGTTTAAAAAATGTAAATTTTCGCCCAAAAAATATGTGATGCAGATACAAAATCGCTAACACAGGTGTTGCATTTAGCGGTTTCAAATCTGCCTGTCGGGCAAGGCTGTCAGCTGTTAAATACCTGTCATCTGAAGTGTTATTTATTTAATGAAAAGTTTGCCGTTCACAAATATGGATTGTTTAACAATCGAAGAACGCATAAAAATAGTTAAAACCTACTACAAAAAAAAACCTAAAACCTACTACAAACGTTGGCTGTCAATCGAACGAAATTCTCTTCAGCGATAAAGCTCATTTCTCACTCAGTTGTTACTTCAACAAGTAAACTTGACGCATATGGGAGTTGGATAACGCAGAAGTGATTGTGGGAAAGTAATTCTATCAGGGAAATTGACTGTTTAGTGTGCATTATAGTCTGGAGGTGTCATTGGGCCGTATTTGTCCGAAAATGACGCTGTAGGGGTATCAAAAGGATCCACTGCTGGAAAGCTTTAATCATTATAGTGAAATTAAAGTTTCAACAAAATGGTAGCTTTATGTTTGTTTTATTTAGTTTTACTTATGAAATCGAAAAATGGCATTTATAGTGTTGCCAGAAGTTCACCTTTTCAATACGATGTTTTACATTGGCAATCTCAACACCAACTTTCTGGTTGGGTCAACTTTTGTAGTATGGCGGAAACTTATTTATACTCCCAGCATTGTAATTAATCTTCGCCTAAACATGAATCTACTGTTATATTTTTGCGTTTTTGAATAATATTAATAATTCTTACCTAATATTTAATAAATTTTGGGGTAATTTTTACAACATACCTGAAATGAAACAAAATATAACAAAATTATTAAAGCTTAAAACAAATATACAAAATTTGCATATAGAAACATAAACAAATAATTTTTATAAACTTTTTTGATAATGAATCGAAACTTTTGTCTTTAAATTGTTGGGGTTTATTGACGTATTATTTTGTTAGCGGTTAAGGACTGTCTTAAGCATACTCGTACACTTGTTGTTTTAAAACGTATTTCAGAATTCGCTGTACATTCCAGAAACACCTGTTTTTATATATTCAACAACTCCAGATATGTATTTTTCAATAATTGGAACGAATATATCTGGCAAAAAAATAACGATGCGCGGAGATATATAGGTACACGTACACCACCTATCTGTAATATTCCAAACGCAAACGACACAAACGTATCGTCGAATATACTTTCTGATATTATGACAGCAGAAATGAATACAGTCTCTACAGAAACAGATTTTCTAAACCATTAAAAGCAGTTATTGACATCATATAGAATTCCTTTTAGTAATTTTGATATTAAACTAGGTGGTATGTTCCTTTCATGAGGACAAACTTTCCTCGTAAAAAAATGCAGCAGCCTTACGTTATTACCTACGCTGAAATCGGAACAGCTGATGTTTTCATGTTATAATATGTCCGATAATATGATTGTAAAATTGTGAAGTTGTGTCTTTTTTTTTATTATTATTTAATTTTAAAGTTTACAAATATTATATCGAACATATTGCAACGTATAAATGTATTTTATCCGGCTTCAATGTTGGAAATCAACAAAAAAATATGTTGGCGTTGCCACATAAGAAATTTTTTCTCTAATAATCGAAGAGCATCTAAGGATGTATTGGTTTGTCGAAAACAATGTGCTAAATTAGTTATAGCACAACAACTCCCCTTTTAGTTCTCGAAATAAATTGTTATTGCCGCAACATGTATATATATATTTTTTTTATTCTATGTAGAGAAGGTTGCCATGTGCTTTCAACACATAAAATTGCAGATAAAAAACAACACATTCTGAATGCCAACTTCCAATGTAGCTGAAACCGGAAAACCAATCAAAAGTCGTAGTAATATTGACTGTTTTCTTTGATTATGGCGTGTGGTGCACTCATAATTCTTGCCAGAATTCAGACAATAACCAAACAACATTAGACGGGCGTTACGCTGCGTTTGAGAGAAAATTCATCAAAAAATCTAAGTTTTGGGAAAAAAAACTCGGGGAACTTGCACTACCACACGAGGCTATCACTGCATATCATACTGTATTCGCTTGATTAGGCTCCGCTTGACTGTTATCTCTTTCGACAACTAAATTATTTTTGCTTTGAAAATAGAAGACACAATAGAATTCGTAG
>JAHXMU010023880.1:0-12499 GCA_019455685.1 Philornis downsi | reverse complement strand
GTACGGCTCCATGGCGACTAAATTTCCAGGAAGCGGCGCAGCGAACACCCCGCGCCGCGCGTTACCGAGAAATTGAAGAATTAAATCGCCAACACTCATATGGCCCACCCAGTATATAAAATATAAAAAAGAGGGAGAGATAGAAAAATGCAAATGAATTAGCGTTAATTCAATATGTTTATTTTTTGAGATTGAGGTGCTCACCGTGCGAGTTGTGCTGCAGAAGTGGCTGATTTTGAATCAGCAACTTTGCTGGTAAGATTGGATTTTCCATTTTCCTTTTTTCATATTTTCTTCAGCTTACAGTTAACTATTCACAATAATCATTGGGATATTTATCTATAATTACTTGATTGGTTTTAGATAACTTAAATAAGAGCGTTATCTTTTATAACATTTAAATTTCATATTTTCATTAAATTCAAAATTAATTTATTTAACTTAAAAGTAAAAGTAAAATTTAAGGAACTATTTAAATACCTTTAAAATGTGAAGACTTTCAAATAATTTTAGTTTTGTTTAAAGTAAAAACGGATGTTTACTAAAGTCGGTGTAATTGTAAACCTCTCAAAATGGTTAAAAAAATAACGTCTTTGTGACACAAGGATATCTTAAATTGGAAAAAAAATTTTCATCATTTTTTTTTTTTTATTTTTTGCTTATATACTCGTATAACTCAATATGTTAAAATTTTAGAAGTGAGCTCATAAAAACTTTACATGTTTTTATTTATTTTATATCACTGTCTGCAATATCAATATATTATAAATTATGAGTTATAGAAAGTTAGTTGTTTGAACTCTCGATTTGGCACTGCACGTTCTATGAACTCATGATATTTTTAAGTTGAATTCGTGTCTTAAGTCTTTTGTTTGATGCAAAGAAAACTATGAAAAATATAACAAAAAGAGAGGGTTATAAAGGAATGGTGCTATTTAGTAACCTTAAGTGGTATAATGGAATTATATAGTAACGTTCAAACTCTTAATTGGGACCTATACTGCCAACATTTGCATCATTTGAAGGAAGCAATCGCCCAGAAGTGGAGATGAATTGTGTTCCATCATGACAGTGTCAGGCCACATACATCGTCAGCGACTCGCCATAAGCTTCGAGAGATTTGTTGGGAAGTTCTCATGGATCCATTTTATAGTCCGGACCTGGTACCAAGTGATTGTAATCCTTTCCCGTCTATGGCGAATGATTTTGCTGGGGAAAAATTCGCCCCAAAAGACACTTGTGAAAATCAACTACATATCCTAGTTTTTTTTTTGCCAATAAGGATGATGATTTCTATGGTAGAGACATAATTGAATTGCTATTAAAATTGCAACAAGTTACCAAACAAAATTGTACCATTAAAATTAGAACGATTTAAACTACATAAAGTTCCCACATTCAGTGAAGTTATGCGCATTCTATTTCTAGACTCATTGAATCGATAAGTGTGGTAAATGACAATTCTGTCAGTTTAAGAAGCTATCACCGATATTCTCTATTGAAATGCTAGAAAGACAGGTGATTGTGTCAGGGTTCGAACTCATGATAATATGAATGATATTGCATATACCCAGACAGTACGCTCAGTCACGTTACCCAGCACTCAAGCCCCCTTTTTCCTACATAAAAGAACAAAATTTGATAGATGATATAGAAAACTGATAGCTTTATCTGATTTCGATAGAAAAAAATCGATCTGTACGAGTGGTGCAATCCTATACCTCGATTTAACTGTTTCAGACTTCTTCTTTTAGACTAATTTAACATCTCACGTTTATGTGAAAACGCCTCAGGCCTTAGTAGCCTTAAAGGATACATTGAAGTAGAAATGTGAAATGAGGAAAGTGATGCAAAATACTTCAAAATTTCCAAAATGTGCAACAAATTTTGAGGCGGCCATTTGACCGATATTATTTTCTTAAGAAAAGTCGTAAAAATCCTAACAAATATTGTTCATAAATGGTTCTGTTTGTTTTCATTTGCAAAAAAAAAAAACAAGAAAATCAGTTGATTACTTTTGCCCTACTATATTACCACGCACTATTATACCACGTTTTTGAGGCATACAACGCTCTATGATTATGTTGCAGATGCCGAAATTAGGATGACGCATTTGGTAAAGGAAAACATTAGGGGGATTAATTTTTAACAAAACATTAATTTCAAACAAAATGTATTTCGATCTGACACAAAATGATCGATGCACTATTTTATTTTTATGTTGAGCAATTTGTCTTCCACCAGCCAGTTATATTAATCACCTAAAAAAAAAAACAATTTTCAACACAGCTGAAAAGCTCTAAAACTTGTCTCATATGAGTCAAAGATCTTGTAAACATTCGTACAGTGAAGTTAAGCCATTAGCCAGTTATGTCGTATCTGCCTAATACTACAATAATACAAACTTTAAAAAATAGTAATGTAGGGATATATCTGATCCCTTCTGAGTCGATGCAACTTTTAAACGTTCTATTTGCTCAGTATGGGTTGAAGGTTGATTAAGGACACGTGGAACTAAAATTTAGTAAACCAACCGAAACATGTTCTCAAATGTTTTGTAAACATTCGTATGGTAAAGTTAAGCCATATATCTCAGCTAAGTCGTATATCTGCCTAATTTCCGAGATGTGGGGCAACGAACTTTGAGCAATGTGGGGAAATGTTTGAGATAAATGTTTTATTTCCTCAGTATGGGTTGTAGTTCAATTGATACCTTGGAAAAATGTTTCTAAGGACACTTTGAAATGAAATTTAGTAAAATAGTTTCGTGAAATTTTGTTTCTACATTGTGTTGTCCATTTAGCAATAATCATTTTCAAAAACTTAAAACAAACTTAATATCAACTTTATTTGTTTCCAATTTTGTTACTCGACATAAATATTTCATTTTCGTGAATCCCAATGTATCGCTAATACAGAAATACAAATTTAGGGACATCTTGCTGATTGCATCTCTTTCCTCTGTAAATTATTAGGTTCATCGTCAAGTTGCTAAAATATTAATATTCAAATATGCTACTGTGCGTTTCAGACAGTTTCCAAATACTTTATGGAGAATATCTGACGATAGTAATGATCGGATCTGCTCGAAACAATATTCAAACCGGTGCTAAAAGCTTAAAAGTTATATGAAGATGATCTCAAAACTATCCGAAACTGACATATAAGCAGATGGTGCCAGTAGTTTGAAAAAAATTATTTTGGTGCAAAGTGGCAACCTTATAAAACATATATTTTAAGTTTCAGGGCACCACGTTGTTTAATATTTTTATTTAAGTCATCAAAAATAAACGATCTCAGTGAATTTGTAAGTATGGAAAAAATTGGTCACGATTATGTAATTCAATATTTGCATTCGAAAGGTCTTAGTCCAACCAATATTAAAGTTGAGCTAGATTCTAGCCCCGGGTAGTCTGCTCCTTTCTTTACGACTGTAAAACATTGGTTAGCACAGTTTAAACGAGGCCGTACGAGCTGCCAAAACGAACGATGCAGTAGTCGACCAATTGAGGTGTCCACACTGGACACGGTTAAGAAAAGCTATAAAATGGTAAAGGTGCGTGAACTAGCTGAAATGACAGTCATTTCAAAAATTGCTATTCATCTTGTGTTGACCGAAAAAGTTGTGTGCAAGATGGGTGCCGCGCTTGCTTTCAATAGAGCGAAAAAAACGGTGTGAAAATGTTTGAGTAGAGTTTTTGGCGATGTTTCACCGCAGTAAAGCCAAATTTTTCCAAATTTTTCTTATCATGTGATAAGACATGGGTCCACCATTTCGCACCTGGGACAAAGGAATAGTCAAAGCAGTGGACTGGAATGGGAGAATCGTGTCCAAAGAAGACGAAGACGGTTCCATTTGCCGGCAAGGTCAGGGCATCGGTATTTTGGGATGCGCATGGTATTATTTATATTAATTATCTTCAGAAAGGAAAAACTATTAATGGCGAATATCATGGCAATTTATTACAGCATTTAGGTGATGAAATTATGGGAAAAAGGCCGTATTTGGCGAATAAGAAAGTGTTGTTTCACCAAGATAATACTTCAGTTCACACATCTACTATAGCGATGAACAAAATTAATGAATTAAAGTTCGAAGCGCTCCATCCAGTGATAAAATTTTGATACGTTGTGCCACAGGAATCTAGTGCAAGGGGTAGCCTGCAAACTCATTCAATAAATGTGATTTTCATACGAAATCTCTATTGATATGAGGTAGAGTTGCATGTTGCTATATGTAGATGTGTTGAATGAAGGCTTTCGTACTCCTCATCCAATTGTGATGGAATGATACAATTTTTTAAATAATACATTTCACCCGTTAGAGGAAGAAGAGAAGGTTTATTAATATTACAAAGCGTGCTCCAACAAGAACGCAAGATTTAAATTTGGCGCCATTCGAAGTGCCATTGTTTAACATTTGAACAATTGTTATTGTTTGCTAGTAGAAGTTACGAGGTTAGTAAAACTGGAGCGATACACGAATGCTAGTGATGTAACGACAACAACGCGCCTTCGACCAGGTCGATCGACCGAAAATATCGCAGCTGTAAGTGCGACCTCAATTCGCCACAGAGCTCAGCAAATTGGTGTCTCCAAATCCACTATGCAGCGAATTTTGACGAAAGATTTGCATCTTCATGCATACAAAGTTCAATTGACTCAGGAACTGAAGCCAGCTGACCATAGACAGCGAAGGGAGTTCGTTAATTGGGTATTGGAGAGACAACATGAAGATGCTGATTTTACCGATAAAACCGTCTTCAGTGACGAGGCCCATTTCCATCTTGATGGCTTCGTCAATAGGCAGAATTGTTAATTTGGCGTGAGGAAAATCCTCGAGTGATGCACGAGAAGCAAATGCATCCTCAACGTGTCACTGCGTGGTGTGGATCATTGGACCTTTTTTTTATGAAAATGAGGCATGCCAAGCGCAAACTGTCAATGGTGTTCAGTATCGTGAAATGATAACCAGTTTTTTTGTGCCTAGAATTGAAGAAATGAATGTGGAGGGCATGTGGTTTCAATAAGACGTCACCACATGTAATACAGCCAGAGAAACAATTCAATTGCTGCATCAGTCATTTCCCGGTCGTGTTATTTCGCGTTTTGGAAACCAGAATTGGCCGCCTAGATCGCGCGATTTAACGCCAATTGACTTTTTTCTTTGGGGTTTTTTGAAGGCGAATAAGCCAACGACGACTCAAGTCTTAAAAGAGGAAATTGGACGCTGCATTAATGAAATACCGCAGTATTTATGCAAAACGGTCATTGAAAAATTCATTAAAAGATCGCGTGTGTGCCAGCAAAGCCGCGGCGGCCATCTGCCCGATGTGTTGTTCCATACATAACCTCATTCTGCCTGCTTTTCGATATAATAAAGTTTCACGATTTTTTTTAAATATCTGTGTTTTATTTAAAATTTAAATCTTGCGTTCTTGTTGGGACACCCTTTACTTCTAGAGAAGTTGCTGCAAATAAATGTTCAAATAACCTAAATCGGGCAGTTCTGCTTTTAGAATCTAAATTTAAGAAAGATGAATGCTCTCTTTAGAATTTACTTGTTTTAAAGCAATGAAAAAAAGTGCCTAAGATTTTTCGTCTGATGATGGGAGTAGTCAGTGGAACAATTATATGCAAATATAAAAAAACTTATTCTAATGATTTATAGCTTACGAGTTCTTATAATAATTGAAACTTTTAAATTTAATCATTGCAAAGTTTTTAAAACAACATTCTTTTCACGTATCGCGTAAAAGATGCGTAAAAAGAATGTTTAATTTCACTGAATTTCTCATCAATTATTAGGTGCGCAGCTAAGTTCCCGCTGTCTGCCAATAGATGGCGCCAGCTGTAAGTGCTGATTGCCCCGACAGAATAGTGATTTTCTGTTGACGTCATATTCTTTTGGTCGTGTGAATATGTATGATTTTGTGCCAAGTTATAGTCATATGCGGGAAGTATTGATTTTCTTCTTTCAATCGAAGAAAACGGCGGCTAAAGCTCGAGAGCTTCAAGTGAAACAACGTGTCGAGATCGATTCCGTCGCTTTAAAGACGGTGATTTTGATGCTGACGACCGTTCGCGTGAAGGAAAACGAAAAGTCTTCGAAGACACTGAATTGACGGCATTGCTTGATAGGGATCTGTGGCAAACGTAGGTAGAGTTTGCTCCAGTATTAGGAGTTACCCGCCAAGCCATTTCCAAGCTGTTGCATGCATTGGGAACGATTCAGAAGCAAGGAATTTGGGTTCTTTATGAGTTGAAGCCAAGGGACGTTGACCGTCGTTTTTTCGGTTCTGAGCAACTGCTTCAGCGGCTAAAAGGGAAGGGTTTTCTTCACCGTATTATAACGGGTGATGAAAAATGGATTCATTACAGCAATCCAAAGAAAAGAAAGTCATGGGGCTGCCCCATCATGCTTCTACGTCGTCGCCTCGGCCGAATATTCACGCTGTGAAGGTTATGCTCTGTATTTGTTGAAACTAAGCGAAACCATCACTGAAGATCAATATCGACTTCAATTAATGCTATTAAGCCGAGCTCTGCGCGAGAAACGCCCACATTACGCAGAGAGGCACGAAAAAGTGATTCTTCGGCATGACAACGCTCGGTCTCACGTGGCCAAGCCCATTAAAACCTAACTGAAAACGCTGAAATGGGAAGTCTTACCCCATCCGCCACATTCTCCAGATATTGTGCCGTCCGATTATCACTTGTTCCGTTCGATGGCACACGGTCTGGCTGACCAGCAGTTCCACTCATATGACGACATCAAGGAATGGCTAAATTTGTGGATTTGTCTTTGCCTTCTGAACAGTTTTACTATGATGGAATTCGAATTTTGCCGGCAAGGTAGGAAAAAGTAGTAGTTAGCGATGCGCAATACTTTCAATAAATCATTTGTTTTCATAATAAAGTTACATTTTTATAAAAAAAAAAAAACAGCGAAAACCTAGTTGCGCACCTAATTATTTAGATAATTAGCAATTAATTGCAATAAAAATGGTACTGATCCACTGATTTTATTGTAATTGTATGTGATTGCCTGGGCGAATGGAAATAATTTGGCAATTGTTTTACAATTGGGGTGCCTTAACCCCAATTTGGCGATTAAGCTTTAATTAAGTGTAAATGATGTAAATTTGTCATGTAAATGCTACTGCAAAACGTGAGTGAAATAAACATAATTTAGTATTTAATCAGGCAAACTAGTAGAAGCCAATATTTTCCACATAGACAACTAACGAAACACAGAATATAATACTTATGAAGTCAAACTATTGCGGAGAAAGTGAAAAGAAGAAAATGTTTCCAGCAGGTTTCTGCAAAAGGATGCATTTGCAGAAGCAATGACAACTCATGGGAACTGAAGAAACGAAAACAATCGTAAAATTGTAATCATGATCATAGCTGCGCATCCTACTCCCTAATAGGAAAGGAATTAAGTGAGAGTCTTGGGCTGTGTCATAAACAAAAAGTAAATGTCACCATTGGTGGAGTACTGTGTAATCATTTGGCATTTTAACCCTGAGAGAGAAACCTGTCTGAATGCATTTATTGCAAAAAAAAAAAGACGCTAGAGAAGTACAAAATGCAGATGTTACAACGGGTAGACACCAAACGCAAACCGAAAATGGCAGAGGAGGCGGTTTAAACCCCCACTACTGGTTGGTAAATTAATGCGACTATACAAACAATGCCTTGTTAACTGTTACAGCAATATTTTCTTTAAATCTTCAAATCATTCGAAGGAAAGAAAGATACCACAAAAGAAAAAAAACAGAAGAAAAACATGGGCAAGACATGGATATTGTAGATTTGCCAACACTTCCAATATAACGTGACTTAAAACTTTTGTCTTTCGCCTGCACAAGGTCATCGCTGAGGATATCTAGTGAGCTACCGTAAGATTTGAAGATCTACTTCAGCAGAGGGTCAGCTAAATTCATTAAGTGATATATAGACCAGATTAAGCTCAACGATTGTGCCGAACATTTTCCTAGTGATTTGCAATGAAACCGTTACAGATGCTTGTTTTAGAGAAAGCTTTAAGCAAAACTACTGGCGTTTTCATTTATTTGACTTTTTTTGCTACGTTATTGGTTTTGATTTTCAACTTTGAAAATCTTGACACACATAGAAAATTGTGCGAGGTGAAGTGATGATGAAAATATGATCGCACCTTCTGCTCAGATATTTTCACACAAATGTCATGAGGCGCAGTAGTTGATATTGTTTGACAGTAGTTGGTAAAATTTACAAAGTTAGAGATTTGTGAGAGAAATATGTGTCAATATTTTTCCTTTTATGTTTATTTTAGACAACGTTGAGTTCAATTTGTTGCACTGCAGGAATACACGTTGTGAATCAATCAATAAGTATTTTAAATTGGTAAATATTTGAATGAATTATAGTCAGATGGTGACGTGATTAAGTGAAGTCATTTAAAAGTATTAGTTTTCAAAATTTTCGTTTATTTAGTGTACTTAATTTGTTCAAAGAAAAGCATAATTCAATTATTATAGATTATCGAAAAGAAATTTTGTTAGCTGTCATGAGAAGAAAAAGAAAAGAGATCTGTTGTATGAATAATACCATTAGCCAGCAAGGTTTAGGATAGGAGCAACCAAATATTTTTTCCTAGGGTGATTTGGTGGGCTGAATTCAAATTTGTAATGACTTTTCTCTATCGCTTCAGATTTTCCAAATACAGGGTGTCAGTCGGGAAGGTATATTACTTTGTTTTGCCGCCATTTTGGTAAACATTAGTCTTGGCAGTTCATATTTGGCAGTCATGAAGTAGAGACGTGGCAAATTTATTATGACAAAATATTCGATAAACCAACGTGTTTTAATCGTTAAAACATTTTATCAAAATCAATCATCGATTACTGTGACGACGAGAAAGTTACGTGAAATTTTTGGCAGAAACAACGTGCTAACAAGACGCACTATTTATCGTATAGTGAATGATTTCGAAGAAAGAGGGTCTGTAGCTGATAGGGCAAAGCATGGACTACAACGTACTGCAAGATCGGCTGAAAATATTACTGCTGCTCAAGAAAGTGTTCAAAACAATCCATCAACCTCAATCTGACGCCGTGCTTAGGAACTTGGTCTTTAAAGAACAACTTTGGCCACAATTTTGCACAAGGATTTGCATTTGTTTCCAGATAGGCAGTGAGAACAATCATGGGTTACATTGGGGAATTGTATGATTTTATACCTTTACTCGAAGAATACGAATACATATGATTCCGTCGGAAAAAGCCAACTTTAGGAACATAAAGCATGATTTACATGGGAAAGTTATCAGTTATATACATGTACAACCCTGGCTTTTATGAACCAGATGATTAGATGTTCTGATCCAAATTCAGAACGTCGGTGCATATACATATTCCGCTATAGATTAATTGAATTTGACGTAGTTTTTAAGATAAAACAAATGAATTCCATTGTATCTCATGAATGAGGTATGAGAGAGTAGACACAAGAGCTTCTTCCACAAGACCATTTACGCCGCCCTACATATACCAGTATGATGTTACAGCTCGCCCATGACAACCCCGATTTTCATGAAAAAATCATAATGAGTGACGAGGCACATTTTCATTTGAATGAATATGTGAATAAACAGAATAGTCGGTTGTGGGCAATGGAAACCCTCATATTATTCATCAGTCACCTTTGCATCCATTAAAAGTGACAGTCTGGTGTGCAATTTGATCAGGAGGAATCATTGGACCTTACTTCTTTGAAACTGAAAACGACGGAACGGTAACTGTCAATGGGGAACGATATCGTGATATGTTTGAAAACTTTTTAATGCCACAACTGCATGCTTTGGGCTTGATTAACATGTGGTATCAACAAGACGATGGCACTGCGAGACCTCTTTCCACAACAAGTTATTTTAAGTAATGGAGATGTTGATTGGCCGCTACGGTCGCCTGATTTGACTATTCCGAACTGCTTTTTGTGGGATATCTGAAAAGCAAGGTTTATGTAAACAAACGAGAAACGCTTTAGCAGCTTAAACAAAATATTCATGATGAAATTAATGAAATACCGCGTGAAATGTGTGAGAATGTAATGAAAAATGTGCTCAAAAGGGCTCGCAGAGGCGGACATTTATCTGATATTGTATTCAATACATAATAGCCGACATTAAATAAAACATTTATCAATATAAGTCAGTAGTTTGAAACCTTATAAAACATATCTTTTTAAGTTTCAAGTCGCCACAGTGTGTAGTATTTTTATTTGAGACATCAAAAGTAAATGGTCTCAATGAATTTGTAAACATGGTAAAAAATGGTCACCGTTATGTAATTCAATATTTCCTTTCGAAAGGTATCAGTCCAACCAATATTAAAGCCGAGCTAGATTCTACTCTGGGAGAGTCTGTTCCTTCGTTTACGACTGTAAAATATTTCGTAGCAGAGCTTAAACTAAGCCGTATGGGCTGCCAAGACGATCCCGTAGTGGTCGACCAATTGAGATGTTCACTCCAGACACGGTTAAGAAAATCCGCAAATTCGTATTGGATGATCGTCGACTAAAAGTGCGTGAGCTAGCTGAAATTATAAATATATCAAAAAGTTCTATACATCAGATATTGACCAAAGATTTAAGGATGAGAAAGCTGTGTACAAGATGGGTGCCGCGCTTGTTTTCACTAGAGCAAAACAGCGTCATGAAGATGTTTCAGTAGAGTATTTCTCGATGTTTCAAGGCAATGAAGCTGAATTTTTGCGTCAATTTATAACCTTGAATTAGACATGGGTCCACTATTTCATACCTGAGACAAAGGAACAGTCAAAGCAGTAGGACTGGAATGGGAGGGAGAATCGTGTCTAATGAAGGCGAAAACAGTTCCATTTGTGGGCAAGGTCATGGCGTCTGTTTTCTGGGATGCGCATGGAATTATTTCTATTGATTATACTCAGAAAGGAAAAACCATCAATGGCGAATATTATGCTAAATTTATGCAGGATTTATTTGGAAAAAAGGCCGCATTTGGCGAAAAAGAAAGTGTTGTTTCATCAAGACAATGCTCCAGTTCACACATCCACTATTGCGATGGCCAAAATTAATGAATTATAGTTCGAATGGCTTTATTGCTCACATTATTCCCCAGATTTAGCTCCCTCGGACTATTTTCTATTTGCAAACTTGAAAAACGGCTCCGTCAGATTTGCCAACAATGAAGAGGTGAAGTCTGCGATTGATGGCTATTTTAAGGAGTTTGACAGTTCTTACTATAAACAGGGTATAGAAGCTATTGAATATCGCTGGGAAAAGTGCATCGAACTAAAAGGATATTATATTGAAAAATAAAGACAATTTTTACCAACTTTTTTGCGTCTTATTTGTTAGGTCGGCTAGTTTTGACACCGCCATCGTATGCCTATAATAAAATTCGGTAATTCACTTCTTTACTACTGAAATTTACAAGACAATTTCTTTGTCTGGTTTTGTCTTATACAGGATGGGCCATAAGGGTGTTGGCGGTTTAAATATTCAATTAAAAAAAAACTACGAAACATAAAAAAAATATATTTGTATTTTTAAAAAGTAGAAGCATGGGAATTTTTAAGATTTAAAAATAATGTTGTCCAAATGGCTTCCCTCGGCTGCTTGACACTCTTGGAACCGAAGTCGCAAATTTTGGAAAACTCGTTGAAAAGATGTTACTTTCCAGAATAATGTTCCTCTTCAACTACTTTATATTGGTCGGATTATTCTCGTAGACTACCGATTTGAGGTAGCCCCATAGAAAATAATCGCATGGAGAGAGATCGGGGCTACGTGGGGGCCATTCAATATCCCCCCTTTTCGAAATGAGTTTTCCAGGAAAAACATTTTTCAGCAGCTCTATGGATACCATAGCCGTATGACATGTGGCCCCATCCTGTTGAAACCACATCCTCGAGGTATTGCCTTGAAGTTCATGCAAAGCTGGCACCAAAAAGTCTGCTAGCATGTTGCAACAATTGTTCGCTCTAACCGTTATCGCATGCCCTCTTTCGTCCTCAAAAAAGTATGGTCCAATAATACCGGTTGACGTTATCCCAGCCCACACGACAAGCTAAGGGCTGTGAAGTTGACGTTCATGCAAGCGTCGGGGATTAGTCTAGGACCAGAATCGACAATTTTGCTTGTTCACATGGCCATTAAGGTGAAAATTGGCCTCATAGCTAAAAATCACGTTGTTGAACCGCTCTAACATAAAATTGACAAAGTTAAGTCGGTTATTGGCATCATCGGATTTTAATTCTTGGACTATCTAAATCTTATAAGCCTTCAAATGCAAATCACGTTTCAAAATTTGTCGTAAAGTTGTTCTTTTGACATCCAAAGACTGACTTCTCTTACGTGTTGACAGTTGCGGATTTCGTTAAACTGAAACACGGACACGCTCCACAATGTCGGCTGATCTTGCGGAAACTGGGCGACCACGAACCGTAATTGGTACTGTTGAGCCGGTTGT
>JAHXMU010023879.1:0-12391 GCA_019455685.1 Philornis downsi | reverse complement strand
CACACATATATTAATAAACATTGTACATCCAACACATATATTTAACAAGAAGTATTTCTAGTTGTTACAGATGGAATGACAAAAGAAGTAAACTATATCCTGCGATGCCGAGCATAAAGCCAAAGATATTATTGTGGTTGCGAAAAAATGACTCCCGAATCAAAATGAAATCATTTCAAGCTGAATTAGTTAACGTGTCTTTGGTACTCATTGGGAAAGTGGTTCTAAACCAATCGAAATTGCTCCAGTGTTATGCCGAACTCTAAAAAATAGTGAAGAAGCTCTCATTCGTAGGATGTAAGGAAAATTGTTTTTTTTTCCTTTTGCACTGTCCTTCCTCGTCCTTAATACAGATACTTGTGAAACTTAATACAATTTTGGCATCCCTAATGCTTATATAAATGAAAGTATATATAAAATCTATTTTATTCTTACATGGTTATGCTGAGGAGTAAACAACGTTTTGAATTTTCAGGCGTAAGTAAACACGACAAACATAAGAATACACAGCTACGTACATACGAGCCTATCTTTACATACGAGTATTAAGGTGGTGCATTAAGGTGGCTATTAATGGTGTGAAAAGTAGAATTGTTTATTGTTTATGTTTTCAAAGATCGCACAGTCTCAGATTTTGTAACCTGATTGTAAGCTATTATGTGCGAAATTTTGACGTAAATGTCGTCAAAATTTGCACTTTGATTGGAAGATTCTCCGATATTCGAGGTTTACACCACATAACCGATGCGCCGTAAAGCATTTTTCACATTCGAAAATAGTTTAAGCTATTTCAAGAGATCAACACGGCTAAAACTTAGCAAACCCAATTCTGTTCTATTTCGGATTTGTACACATTTAAATCAAGTTCTCCTTCTACATAATTTCGAAAAAGATCTTGATTAATTTTAGAAGAAAAAATTTTAACTTATGGAAATTTCCTAAGATTGGTAGCTGTGTAATTAACTATTACGGGGCTGTGGCCTGAACTAGGGATATCACTGTACGAGCATAAAATTTCCGAAACAGATAGAAAAATCTCGCTGCAGACAACAAAATGTGGTAAATCTGGTGATTTTGGTTAAAGCAATAAGTCAACAAGTTAGTCCCCCTGTTGACAAAACTTTGCATTAATTATCTGCAATGAATTTAGACAACTCCTTTACTTTCGGATTAATAAGTCGAAACCCTTATCAGGGGGCCCTGCATAAAAATTAGCTGTTCCCTTGAATTTTGAAGATTTCGAAAACGTCATACGGGTTATCCGTTTAGTGGTTTCAAAGTTGGCAAAGTTGTCATCTGAACTTATTGAATTTAGGAATATAGATCATTTAACAACCCAAGAAGTGCAATAATAGTTAAAACTTGCTACAAAAGAGATGAAACAAACGTGGGCACTTTTCGTGCATTACGATATGATTACCTGACAAAATTATAAAGAAATTGAAAGAGGCTGGAATCGTTATATTCGTAGATGTGGTCAGGTCTGTGCATCATCACACAGTTGCGAAAGTTTTGTCGGATCGTCCAAATTTCAATTCACAGCGCTATAGCCGTGTGATAACCGACTTTTTTTAGACCTGCAATTGAAGATTATGGATTGAATTGAATTGGAAAGTTTTTTTCTCGAACGTTGGAGCATTAGAAAACCAACATTGGTCAAGTTATCGCCAGGATATTGCCCGAAGTGTGCGAAAAACATAAAAAATAATAATAATAATAATCGTATGTAGCCTGCGAAATTTGAAAATTTCCCCATATTTTTTGAACACACCTCGTATTCTTACCACCATATCTTCGAATCGATTGTACTAAATTCGTTCACATTTGCAAAGCATCACACGTTTGGTAATCTACGTTCTGAGAAGAAAAATGAGTGACGTTGCCACGCCCATTCCGATAGCTCCCATACATATTGTTTGATTTATCGCAATTTGATTTTCCTGTGCAATTTATTTAGTGATAAATTTGCCATATGAATCGTTTGACAACCGAAAAACGAGTAAAAATAGTTAAAACTTATCACAAGAGTAGTGATTCAAACGTGGGCTTTTAATCGAACAAACTTTTCGTCAGCTTCTGAAGCTCATTTCTCACTCGGTGGTTACGTCAACAAGGTAAAGTGTCGCATATGGGGCTCCGAGAAACCAGAAGTGATTGTGGAAAAGCCATTGCATCCGGAAAAAGTGAGTGTTTGGTGCGCATTATGTTCTGGAGCTGTCATTGGGCCGTAGTTTTTTCGAAAACTACCTCAAAAGGATCCACTGCTGCAACCAATCCAAACAGAGCCGGTCATTTAAATGACATTGTCCATAATATAATAAAATCGAAATCATAGCTTTATGTGTGTTTTATTTAACTTTACTTTATTCATTATTACCTTATAATATTGGGTAAAATGTGAAAAATCGACAGAATGGCCACGCCCTCCCTGATACGTACCATTTAAGTTGCCTTGTTTAACTTATGTCGTACTCCTAGATTCGTTGCTCTCATTCGCATTATATTCAATGAATTGAATTCGCATCAGGTATTTAGAACTGCAAATGAAGATAGATTGCTCTGCAACGACCCCTAAGGTACCGCACGTTCAAATTAGCTGATTTAGCAAAAATCGGTGATCCTTTTAAAAAGTAAAAGCTTTGATTCTTTTATTGCACTTCAATTCAGAGCATCTTTTGCAGCAGCACAAAAAGATGTTGCGTGAAGGTATATGTAAGTCACCCTGTTGACTAAAGTTTCTGCACTGGCCTGCCATACATTTAGCTGCCACCCTAACGTATATAGTTATCCTGCGTATATATACGAGTATATGGCACTGCATTGCCGTTAAGTTTTATTGATTGAAAATGAAGAAGATAACCAGGCCTCACACATGCACCTTCACACATGTATTTTATTGCTAATCTTATGTTGTATCTGTAAGTAAACTCACATACATGCTCGCTGTGTACTTAGGAATGATCCCCAAAAGTATTTTGTTTCTATTGTTTACAAATCTAAAACAAAAACTAACTTATAAGGCAATGCCCCACTGGCAATGAAGTTTGTTAAAAGTAGCATAATATAGTTTGTATTATCGTGTTCAGAACTTAACAAAACAAATTTGGTTCCACATGTAATTTACTAAATTACAAATGTATGTAAGACCGAATTTTGTAAATACGTTTACACCTACATTTTATGTATACCTTGAACAAAAACATTCATTCTGAGATGTAAAGGAAGGAAGCTTTAGCATTTAAACATTAAACAAACACATTGATTTGCTGGGTTAAGTATATAGGAGAGCTTCGTCTACTCTTACGTGTAGTTACATTTTCTCTATAATCCAAAGATTTAGTTACATTACCTGCTCTAAAGCCACATTCAGAGTAAACAATTTGAATGAATGAAGATGATTCAAAATCTTTAAATAGGCGAATGTATTGAAAAGTATTTTCTATTAACATGGATTTTGAATGAAATTATAGGTACTCGTATTTACAGTTTCCATTTGAATTAATTTCAATATTCGAAAGCTTTTTGCAGACATATCAATTCAAATAATTTCTTATGTTAAAACGTTTTCTGAACTCAAAACGGAGTTTTTGAGTGGAATTAGTGGGAGTGGAAGCTGGTTCAGTTGGTTTATAGGAAGCAAAATTGCATAGAAGGTAGAAAATTGACCGAACTGAAATTTATATACGATATGCGCTATTACTGACTATGTTCCGACTCTTCTCCATGTCAATAGGCTGGTCAAAAACGCCTTCTGCCGTGCATAATAATATCAATTTTGGCGTAGCTCTTAATATGTACTCGTACATCACATCACTTCATACTGTGCAGTTTTAAAGGGACAGTACGCTTTAAAAAAAAGTTGTTTGGCTGCATTGTACTTTGTAAAGCCAGTTGTGGGTTACAGCACTCCAAAGCGAATGTAAAAAAGATAAAGTTATATAAAGGGTGTCCCAACAAGAACGCAAGATTTAAATGACTGATGCAGCAATTGAATTGTTTCTCCGGCTGTATGACATGTGGCGCCATCTTGTTGAAACCACATGCTCTCCACATTCATTTCTTCAATTCTAGGCACGAAAAAACTAATTATCATTTCACGATACCGAACACCATTGACTGTTTGCCCTTGACATGCCTCATTTTCATAAAAAAAAGGTCCAATGATTCCTCCAGCCCAACATCCACACCACACAGTGATACGTTGAGGATGCATTTGCTTCTCGTGAATCACTTGAGGATTTTCCTCACCCCAAATGCGACAATTCTGCCTATTGACAAAGCCATCAAGATGGAAATGGGCCTCGTCACTGAAGATGATTTTATCGGCAAAATCAGCATTTTCATGTTGTCTCTCCAATACCCAATTAACGAACTCCCTTCGCTGTCCATGGTCAGCTGGCTTCAGATCCTGAGTCAATTGAACTTTGTATTCAGGAAGATGCAAATCTTTCGTCAAAATTCGCTGCATAGTGAATTTGGAGACACCAATTTGCTGAGCTCGGTGTCGAATTGAGGTGGATGGAGTTTGAGCGACATCGTCACGTACAGCTGCGACATTTTCGGTCGATCGACCTGGTCGAAGGCGCATTGTTGTCTTTACATCACTAACAGACCCAGTTTTGGCAAATTTATTCATTTATCTCTTTACAGTTCACACTTTTGGAGCATTATTGTGGCCCCAAATTGATCGCAATTTGCGAACTGTAGACGCAAAACTTTCACCATTTTGCTAAAACAATTTCACAATTAGAATGCGTTGTTCATTCGTGTAGCGCTCCATTTTTACTAACCTCGTATCTTCACTAGCAAACAATAACAATTGTTCAAATGTCAAACAATGACACTTCGAATGGCGCCAAATTTAAATCTTGCGTTCTTGTTGCGACACCCTTTACATCCTTCAGTACCATTGTGACCAGTGTGAAAAGCTAAGCCAGATGGTCAAAAACAATAGGAAATTCGATACATTTTTCAGTACTATTATGACCAAAATGAATAATCAGAGGATACGATCAAAAAAGTTGTAGTGTTTATGGAAGGAACAATTCCGTTCTGGTAGTTAGGATGTGAAGGATGGAGGCACAATATTGTAGGTCAATTGAATGTCGATAAAATCATAGAAATCTCTAAGCTAAATTGTCTTGTGAGCACTTATTCCATTACTCAGAAACTGAATATTGGTCTAAAAGTCTTTTCGAAATATTGGCATAAGGCTGTTCTCAGGAAGAAGCTCGCTTTACGGGAGTCAAACGATTTATCGCAAAATAATCTTTCGGAATGTAAAAACTACCTCGCAGAGGCAGACGATCCAAAAGATATGGCCAAAATTGATCAACAGAAATGGTATTTTGTTTCGCCATGACAAAATATCAGGACGAGCACATACTTAACGACGAACGAACTTCGATCGGGCTCGGCGTGCAGTCCAGGCCACAGGCGGTTGTTACAAAAATGAGCTGATCAAGTTTTTTACGAATAGGTCTTCTTCAATCATAGAATCATTAAATTGCCTTTAAAATCTGTACAGACAGAGGCAGACGATCCAATAGATGTGGCTAGAATTGATCAACAGGAATGGTATTTAGCTTCGCCACGACAAACCACCAGGACGAGCATATCCTTAACGACGCATGAACTTCGATCGGACTCGACGTGTAGCCCAGGCCAAGCCGCAGGCGGTTGTTACAAAAATAAGCTGATCAAGTTTTTTATGAATAGGTCTTCTTTAATCGTAGAATCATTAAATTGCCTTTAAAATCTGTACAGAAATTTCAGTCAGGTGAACTGCTGCAAAACATACTCACAATTAAAGCACAACAAAAAAAAGCAAAATTATAACTTTCTGAAGTCCTGCGTTTGGAGAATGTAGAAGGAACAACGATGTTTGCTAAAACGCCCAATTTGTATGTGTAGTTTGTATGTGTAGAGGCGTGACAGTGCAATTTACTGTCATTCGTATTACCAAATGCTTTATGTGCCCTCGATTTTACTGAATATTGGTGGAATTGAGTGAAAGATAAATCAGGTAATTTATATGGTAGGTACCTCTGAAGGAATCGTAATTCCGTCGATATAATTGACGAGAATTTAAATAGGTTCAATCTACAAATTAGAGATTACAGCGGAAAATCAAATTACGACATATCAACGAGCTTGTATGAGAAGTACCGGAATGGGCGCTCATTTTCGTACTAAGAATTTAGGTCGCCAAACTCCTGGTATATGGCAAATTTGATAGAATTGTTTACAAACAACTGGAAGATATGGAGATGAGAATTTATGGGTTAAGTCGGTTATTTGTATTGGAGGTATCAGAAGGGACGCGGTTACTTTATCGATTTTTATCCAACATTAAAAATGTAGACTACTACAGGCGACTAATTAGAAATTATAGAGAATTGATAGAATTTCGAAAAATCGGTCAATTTGTATGGGAGGTACCAGAATGAGTGCGACGAACGCAGACGGAAAGTGTGTATTGAATATGGCCAAGTTTAGTGTAATTACATAGGTTATATTAACCTAAGTATATATATTTAAAATCGGTCACTTGTATGGGAGGTATCTGAAGTGGTGGGGTCAATCGTTCGATTTTCTTTAAATTTTACGTGGAATCGTAATACAAGCCAAAGGATAACAATTAGGATTATAGCATATTTAAATGAAGAGTTACAGTTAGGAAATTGAATTTCGGAATATTGGTCAGTTTGTACGAGAGGTACCAAACACAGCCTGTTTACAATACCATCAACAATCTGGGAAGTTATTAGACTGTTTCGAATTTTAAGAAATTCCGTACAAATTTACGGCAATTATCGTGCCCACAAACTAGCCCGTTGGCTGACCAGCTAACCATTCAGGAAACCAGACAGGCGGACATTGCTCAATCAACTTGAAAAGTTGTGAAACGCATTTCGTCAAAATATATATAATACATTAAACACTTCCTTCTGGGTGTTACATATATCAAATAATATATACCTTCATTCCTGCTGGTTATGATGCAGGGTTATCCACATAGTGATTTCAAAACTGCCGGTCTGGCAAGGCTGTCAGCTGTTAAATACCTGTCATCTGAAGTGTTACTTATTTAGTGAAAGGTTTGGTATTTACAAATATGGATATTATAACAACCGAAGAAAAAAAATAAAATAATAAAAATAAAATAATAAAAAATAAAAATAATTAAAACTTACCACAAAAGTGGTGATTCAAGCGTGGCCACTTTTCGTGCACTGTGCAAGAAATTAGCTTTATTATAAAAAAAAGTTCAAGAAACTGAAAGTGTTACAGATGTAATCAGGTCTGTGCATCATCGCACTGTACGCACTGTCCAAAAACTATCGCTTCTATTAGTGAAAGTGTGGCGAATAAAACAAATTTCAATTCGGGGCGCAACGGCCGTATGATAACCGTCCTTTTGTGGCTTGCAATTGAAGATTATGAACTGGGCGATATGTAGTTTCAACAAGGTGGTGCCACACAACATGACCGATTATTATTATTTTCCCAGAAAGAGTAATTTGACGTTTTGGCGACGTAAATTGGATACCAACATCATGCGATTTGAAGCCGTTAGACTTTTTTGTGGGCCTACGTCAAAGACCGTGTTTAAGCGGATAATTCCTAAACGTTGGAGCATTTGAAAACCAATATTCGTCAAGAGATACCGCTTCAAATGTGCAAAGAAGTGGTCGAAAACTACCTCAAAAAAAAAAAAAAAACAAATCCGAAGCGGTCATTTAAATGACATTATATTTCGTACATAATGGCAAGGTCCTAGCATTATAATGAAATAAAAGTTTTATCGAAATCATAGCTTTATGTGTACTTTATTTAACTTTACTATTGAAACCGAAAAATGGATAACCCAAAATAGCGAACAAAATGATAAAATAGTCCTAACTATATTAATTTCACCGCAGAAATAAGGCTCAGAACATTTCACTTTTCCCAATATGTCTCATACATATGCATGGAACACAAAAGTAAGTCGCATCATCTGCCATCAAACGTAGACCGGATCTTGTACATGTCCTTCAATGGGAATCAAGGCGGCTTAATGTGTCGTAGCATTCATCAAACGTTAAGCTATAAAATGTTAATGAATAAATTACTTCAAAATATTCAAGTTTCCGATATAACGATTTTGAAATCGCTCTCAATTGATGGGTAACGCAAACATTTGCACAATGAAATATTTATTAACCTTCAATACCTTCTACTGCTAAACGGAGAGTCTTTAAATGTAATCTACTACACTTAACTTATCCATTCCAATTTAATACATATCTCTAAAGCAATTTATTCACCTTGAAAGTAAAATTAGATTCCACTTTTCTTTCTAAAAATTCATTGTCTTTTGCGCCATCAGAACAACAGGAAAATATAAAATGATTACGTCCAATTATTGTGTCGCATCTTTCCCTTCCGACCACACCCGCCAAAGTGCCCGAACTTAATGTTATTCACGGCAGCTCAGCTGGAAGTGAAACATTTCACTGACACCTGTAACACAAAAGACGAACGCAATTCTGCCACACGTAAAACGGTGAACGACAATAAAAATCTGAAAGCATAAAAATGTTCCATTACACGCAAATGCTCCCATAGAATTCCATGGTAGTATGTATATTATACACATACACACACACAGGGGCACATACACATAACTTTGGCTGCACAAAAGCTCTTCAAGGATACGATATAAGGAGGGTATGACAACTACCTCAATGAGGATTACTGAATAACAACAATTTCAATTTTTAAAATTTAAGTTTTCTACATTTAATATTCAAATTAATGTCTAACATAGTCTTCTTCAGTTGATTATACTTAACTCGGGCACGAAGATAAATTCTAGAGAGTGAAAACTGCAGACAAAGATGGAGGTGAAGCCCTAGAATTCTACCAAAATGCAGAAGATAAGGTGTAACAGGCTCCCTCCTGTATGGACAGGGATAATGGAAACCTGGTCATGCTTACATAAATTGAGCAGCAAAAAAGAAGAGCAGCAAAAAAAGAAGAGCAGCAAAAGGAGAGAGCAATTGTATATGTTATCATTTAAGCGGCATTCATACTGATAGTCACAATTTCATAGGGTATTTCCAACACGAGTTGTCGAAAAAGAAATTTTATATTTAGAGGATCGATTTAAAAGTAAAGGTTAATCGAAAAAATGTTTATTAATTATTAAAGCACAGTACCATTTCTTATAACTGCTCAGCAGGTAGACTGCGTGATGGCTGTCATTTCCTGACGGATTTTTCTTTGAAATGTTCCAGGTAAGTTGATTTATCGGCGAGAGCTTCAGATTTAAGACAAACACACAGGTAAAAGTTCATAAGGGTCAAGTCAGGACTGCATGAGGCTAATTTATGTTATCTATACTGCACAACAATTTAGTGGGAAAACTTTCAAACTTTTTGAAACATTTTCAATTGAGAAAAATGCTTAGCTTATCATTTAAATCAGGACTGCGTGGAGGCTAATGCATGTTGTCTCTAGAAGACAACAATTTACCAGGGGAAGTTTGAAACTTTTTGAGCCATTTTCAATTGTGAAGAATGCTTAGCGCATCATTCAAATCAGGACTGCGTGGAGGCTAATGCATGTCGTCTCTTGAAAACAACAATTTACCAGGGGAAGTTTCAAACTCTTTGAGCCATTTTCTATTGAGAAGAATGCTTAGCGCATCATTTAAATCAGGACTGCGGGGAGGCTATGTTATTAGTTATTGCGATTTGAAGCCGTTGGACTTTTTTTTGTGGGGCTACGTCAAAGACCGGGATTACGCGCATTTGAAGCATTTGAAAATTAACATTCGTCAAGTTATCGCCGAGATAATGCCAGAAATGTGCGAAAAATGTAGTCGAAAACTACTTCAAACGGATCCGCTGCTGTAACAAATCCAGAGGCGGTCATATAAATGACTTGTATTTCGTGCATAATGGCAAGTTCCAAGCATTATAATGAAATAAAAGTTTCACCGAATTCATAACCTTGTGTGCGTTTTATTTAACTTTACTTTTGAGACCGAAAAGTGCATAACCCGGCTATGGGCCCAACAAAGATACCCAACAATATTGGCGTCATATGCAGCATGAGCTGTACTCATATATCGAAAATAAAATACATGTTAGGTAGTTAATATCCAATCCCTTTATAAAAATTCCGATCCTGATGAATAAATTGTGATTTTTGTGATACAACATAATAAACAAAAGTGCTCACATAAACACATACAATTTTTGAAGGATATTCTTCTTGAAATATACGAGTATGTGAGAATATTCGTACATAACCTTGATAGGCAACAGGTCTGATTTGCATGAAACAAAGCTTGAAATCGGATATATTAAAGATTGTTCTTTTTCAACCTACATGAATATTAATATAAGCGTGTTTTTGTGTATTTCGAAAGATTGAGCACGACGTGACATTTAACGAAAATGTATACAAATCGACTTGTTGAGATAAAATATTCATTAGTGAAATGTGGAAACTGTGCGGTGTCTGCAAATTTTCAAAATACTTCTTAGAATTATTATGTTAATAGACTGTCGCAAGTATGTAATGCTTACCGTGTAATTTGTAATTCCATGCAACACATGTCACAGTTAGACTAAGAGGATATTCAAGATATATTAATTTATAATCGGGTGACATATAGATGGAGATTAGATGCAGCAATTGGATTTTGCAGGATCCTTGTAAAGGACACGGTAAAAGAATGCCACGAAATCTCCACAAGTTAAAAGTCGTGAGGTTGTCTGAAATAAGCTGATATGAACGCAGAGCCTGGGAAGTCCATATGAGGAAAATAAAGTTATCCAATTGGCGTATATCGAGGGAAATTTTAAAATGCTCAACACTGTAAAATCAACTATCAACTACATAAAATATGTTTGACACGAAAAAATTCGAGCGTTTGATTCCATGTGATTATAGGGTTTAAGCGTTCGAAGTGTTACTGTTGGAAAATTTGAAAGCCAAGTTTTAAGAGCAAATTCTTGATCGACTATTTATCGATGATACTGCTTTAAAATCCTAAAGCAGACAATATTTTATTCAAATAATTCACGCATACAATGTTAAATAAAATACTTTAGTTTGACAATATTACGTAACACAGCGCTTTTGTTCTTTAATGATATACGAGTGAAATGTTAAGATGAGGGATGTGAAAATTTAGTACATGTTGTCGACTTGTATTTTAATGAGATACTAACTGATCAATCGATAAATTTGATATATGTAATTGTTGGTAACAGTTACCATGTTCAGGCTGCGGAAGCAACCTAACGGCTGGTGACAGTGCGCTCATTTTTTAACAATCGCTAGTCTGTTATGTTGTTTACAGGCCCGCGGAAATGCAGGGTGGCGCAATAGAACGTGCATATTGCATCATCTTTTTTTGCGGGTTAGAAAAGGCGCCGACGGGGGGGCGAATACATCGTTGGGTTGGCGGGCTCATGGAGTTTTAGTCGCTATGAATCACTTCGACGGGAAGCGTCGCGCATTTTGCGTGCGCGCATTTTACGAGAACTCTCGTTCATATATTGCTACTAGACGACTATATTGTGCTGAATATGGACTACGGCGAATTAGTGAAGCTCCGAATGCGAATTTAATTAAAATATGGGTAAAGCTTTTTGAAGAGACCGATTCAACATTTAAACCACAAGCAAATGGTCGCCCAAGTACATCTAGGACCGACGACAATGTTGAGAGAGTTATGGAGTCAGTACGAGGAAATCCACAAATGTCGACTCGCAAGAGATCGTCTGTCTTACAATTATCGCGACGAAGTTTGCAACGAATTTTAACATTGGATCTTAAACTGCATCCATATAAGCTGCAATTAACACAAGAATTGAAAGAGTCTGACTTCATAGCAAGGCTCGCATTTCGTAAACCGTCAAAATTGTCATTACTGGAACAGTGAAAATCCCAAAATCAAACACCAGAAACCATTGCATAGTCCTAAAGTGACAGTATGGGCAGCAATCTCTGGCAGAGGAATAGTTGGTCCGTTTTTCTTCGAAAATACGCGGGGCCAAAACGTCACGGTTAATACGGAACGCTATGTTGAGCTGTTGGACGGATTTTTGGCTCCACAAATTGAAAGTTCAAGAATAGTGAATTCCAGAACTTGGTTCCAACAAGATGGAGCTACCTGTCACACATCAAATGACTCCATGGCGGTGGTGAAGCAGATGTTCCCTGGCAGACTGATTTCGAAAAGAGGTGATATCCCATGGCCCCCACGTAGTCCAGACTTGACGCCTCTTGACTTTTTTTTGTGCAGATACCTCAAACCTCAAAGTCTACAGTAATAATCCAAGAAACATCGTTCAGCTCAAGGAGAATATCCGTGGTGAAATGGCAG
>JAHXMU010023871.1:0-10922 GCA_019455685.1 Philornis downsi | reverse complement strand
TTTTTTTTTAATTGAATATTTAAACCGCCAACACCCTTATGGCCCACAGTGTATATGTAGGTACTTAATAGATATCCCAAGGTTCCTATATAGATTTATCTTTACCGCCGCTATAAATGCACTCGAACCAGCCAGCCTGACGACTTTCGATCGTATTAAAAAGTCCTGTAACGAAACTCGTCTGTGTTCTTCAGTGTGCTACACTTTTTCTTGTAGCAAATGGTAACTACATTCCTATGGGTAGGGATATAATGAAATAATATGGTAATTTCTCAATTTAAACGGTCGATGGCACAATGTCGGCTTAATAATAAAAACATACCTCTTTTTCCTTTATTTCCCAATATTAAGCTCTTTGTACTGTGTAATTATTCAAATAAAATTCCAGGTATTTATTTGTCTCAGCAAAGGCCCGTCATTTCTCTAGCTAGCTCAGTATAACAAATATAAACACTGCCTACTAGATTACCGTATCGCATGATAAATGACCACTTTTTTTATATGGTCCCTTACATGTATAAATAACGTAAATTTAATGTACATGTAAATGAAATAGTGAATGGCTAAACACATTCACACAAAATTGGCATGTTAATTTGTGTTCTGGTGTGAAACTTTAGATTTCCACAGCGCCGATGTGAATATTTATCATTTAAACTGCAATTACACGTGAATAACACAAAAATACCACGAAAACTTGTGACACCGAATCCTATACGCAGCAAAGAACAAGAATAGAACCGAGCGCAACAAAAAGCGAGTCCACCGCAAAATTTGTCATTGGCGGTGTGTTAAACGATAGCGAAAACAGCAGGTAACCATCGCTTCCTAGCATCCCCACACTGAATCACATTCATACCGTAGAGAATGTGTGAGTCAGTTTATGTGTGTGAATACACAACGGCATCAGTTATTCTACTCATTCTTCACTGTTAGTTGAGTTTGTTTTTGAGGTTATTTGTTCTAAAAGCGGTGTGCGTGTGTGTGCGTGTGTGTGTGTGTGTGTGTGTGTGAGTGAGCATACGAAATTGAATTGAATTTATGTCATTAGACCATGTTTATGCATGTGCATGTGCAAGCCATTTTCATTTCCGACAACACTGATGTCGATGCCATTATTGTCATTGTCATGTTAACATTTGGCGCGTTTCTTCATGGGGGTGTGAGTGTGCGGTCAGCGTGGTGCGGCAGCACAATGAACACAACACAAAACACGACAGGTTTTCCCACTTGCTTTTTGTTTAATTGTTTCGCTTATGTCGTGCGTGACATGATCGTCATTGTTTGCCGCTTAAAATCGAATTCAAGTTGCAAGTTCAAGAGGTGAAGGCACAGCTGGAAACTAACTGAAATTTTAAAGGAAAACAATAAGGAAATATGAAGTTAAGGAAGGGAGGGGAGTATTCACAAATACTTATTTATACAAAAAAAAAAAAAAAAAAAAAAATATATTTTTCAAATCTTCAAAACATAATTATGAATACGGCCGTAAAATGTTAATTTTAATTACTTTTAAGGGTGATCCATTTAGTAGTTGCAAAAGCGCCAGTCTGGCAAAGCTGTTAGCTGTTAAGTGCCTGCCATCTACTGTATTATTTATTTAGTGAAAGGTGTACCCTTTACGATCGTTACTATGGATCGTTTAACAACCGAAAAATGCGTAAAAATAGTTAAAACTTACTACAAAAGTGGAGATTCAAACGTTGTTCAACACAACTGAATTTGGCTTTATTGTACGCGAAGTTTTCAGAAAGCGTAATTTCACGTTTTGGCGACTTCAATTGGCCACCAAGATTGTGCGATTTGACGCCGTTAGATATTTTTTGTGGGTCTACGTTGAAAATCGTGATTACACGGATAATCCCCAAACGTTAGAGCATTTGAAAACCAACAATCGTCAAGTCATCGCTGAGCTACCGCTAAAAAAGTGGAAAAAGTAGTCGAAAACTACCTTCGAACGATTAACTGTTGGAACTCCTGGAACAGAAAGATTTCGGCCCAATTCGATAACGGCTTTGATGTCATATTCATAATGCGGTTTGAAAGTAAACTGGCCACTGAAAATATTACGACATATTACAAATCGGAGCTTGAAATATTAGCTATGTAATAGCATAACATATAACTTAAATAGTTGAACTAAAGCATTTTAATAATTACGAAGCATTTTAATAATTATGAAGAAAATCGAAATTAATTGCTTGGCAAATCAAATGTTACAGATTATTTAACGGGCGGTCACGGCTTTGATAATCCTGCATCAAGTGATCAGGAATAATAATAATACATTGTAGAACTAATTCTTCTGATTATACAAGTAATATTTTCGATGATTTACTTAAATTTTGTAAGACTTATTTGCGTATATTTGTAGGAATCTCCAAACAAGCAGTGCTGAAATGGTTATTTTGAAGGTAAAATATTCTACAAGTTTCATGCACAACTTGGGGTGGTGGAAGAGAAGAATCCTCTATCTATTAATTTGTATGTATATCCATCTTTAGCATTTTTTCCAAAATAGATTTAAAAAAAAATTCAAGTCAAATATAGTAAATTTTTGATATAATACCGACTGATCCATTTTTCGGTTTCAAAAGTCAAGTTAAATAAAACACGCATAAAGCTATGATCTTGTTGAAACTTTTATTTCATTATAATGTTTGGACCCTGTACGAAAGGTTCGAAACGCAATGTCAGTTAAATGACCGCTACTGGATTGGTTGCAGCTATAGATCCTTTTGAGGTAGGTTTCTAGCACTTTTTCGCACATTTCCGTTGGTGTATCGGCGATAACTTGACGAATGTTGACTTCCAAGTGCTCCAATGTTTGGTGATTATCAGTGTAAACACGGTCTTTGACATAGCCCCACAAAAAAGTCTAATGGCGTCAAATTGCATGATCTTGTTGGCCAATTGACGTCGCCACGTGAAACATTCAATTACGCTTTCGGGAAAATTCGCAAGCCAACACCGATCGTGATGTGTATTTGGCTCATGGCACCGTCTTGTTGAAACTACATATCGCTCAGTTCATAATCTTCAACTTTAGATCAAAAAAAGTCGGTTATCATATGGCCATAGCGTTTTGAATTGAAATTCGGATTATCCGCCACATTTTCACTTACAGAAGCCATATTTTCGGCAGTGCATACATTGCGATGATCACACACACATCTGTAATACTTCCAGTCCCTTCAATTTTTTGTTATAATCTTGCCAATTCCTTGCACAGTTGGCCCACTATGACGACCATAGTCACCCAGTAGTGCACGAAAAGTGCCCACTTAGCAACCACCACTTTTGTATTAAATTGTAACTATTTTTAGACGTTCAACGGTTTCTAAACGACCCATATTCGGAAATGGCAAACCTTTCACTAAATGAATAACACTTTAGATGACAGGCATTTAACAGCTGACAGCCTTGCCAGACCGGCGGTTCCAAAACCAAAAAATTGATAACCCTGAATGTTTCATAAATATATTGCGAGTTTTCTTGAATATAATTTATCTTAATTTTGCATCGATTCTGTTCGCTGTCTTTGAATTATTTCGAAAAAATTCAATTTTGAAGAGGGACGAGAAGCAGAAATTGATGACAGAGGGCACCCCGGATATGCACAATATATCTATGGAACGTTTTACGTCAAAAATTGTTCATTTTGATTTACTTTTTTCAAATTACTTTCAAAAACGATTGATCAAAGAACATATGAAAATTTAAGACTGAAAGCTCTAGACTTCGATAGCCACTAATGAAATTCACTGCTATTTATTCATTTTAGTGGATTTTCTTGGTTATTTTCCTTGGAACTACGAAAAAAAATCCGATGTTTTTTTATCATTTATAATTTTTTACATACATTATGTATTTTTCAAAGTATTGTCCCACTACTTTTTCCCATCTATCTGGCAATAGACGAATATCGCCTCTATAGAAATTGTAATTTTTTGGGGCTATCCTGAAATAGTTCAAATTTTTGGTTTTACGCTCGTATGCTTCGAAACGTTGCTCAGCCAGGCCATGTGACATCGGTGGAAATAAGTGGTAATAGGTGAGCGTGCCCAAGTAGATTTTGACCGTCGCCGCAATACGTGGACGATCATTATCATGCCATAGAATAATGTTGTCGTGCCTCAGTAGTAGTGGGCGCGTTTTTCCTTGAGAGCTCCGCTCAATCTCATGAATTGTGTTCGACAGAGAGGCCCAATAATTGTTTCGTTCAGCTTAAGCAACTCATAATAACAGCAACAACAACAACAAGTTTTTTCCCCATGGACAATCGGCTTGGCTGTCTATGTTGAAGCGCAACCATATGGTCCCCTTAAATTCCTCTTCGGGCTATCATAATGAATCTATTTTTCATCACCAGTGATTATACCATAAAACCATTTCGCTTATGACCAGCAAGCAGCATTTAATAAGCACGAGATCAACGTTTAACATTTCTAGGCATCATATGATATGGAAGCCAGATTCCTACCTCTTCAATCGCTTTCAATGATTTGAAGTGATGTAAAATTACTTATTGAGTCACTCCTAATAACATTGCAAATTATTCTTATGTTCGGCACAAATTTTCCTTCCACAATTATTCCAATTCTGTGCCTTTGTTTTATTTCGGTCTTCCACTAATTTCACTGCAATTTTTTCCACTTAAACCAGGCTTGGCATATGCAATCGATATATTCAAATATCAACATTCAAATGTTCAAGTAATTAATTCGTGCACAAACAACTTTAATTAATATCTTTACCATTTTATCTTTTAAATATTTGGAATAATTCTTAAGTATGAAAACGTTAAAGTTTCAAAATATTTATTAGTGTTACCTGAACACCCATTGGAATTTGTTTCTCAAATATTTAAGCAAATTGCTGTGACTGCCTGAATGGATTTTTGTTATTCTCGTCCTGAAACATTCTACTTCTTCAATCGTCCAAAGTTCAAAGTTCTTTGTAGTGTGAAGACACTAAAACAAATTCAGTTGGTTGTTGTTGTTGTTGTCGCTGCTGCTGTTGCTGTTTGCCACTGTTGTTGTTGCCTTCGAATGTTGACGAACAGTTTTGTGTAAACTATGTTAATGTATTCATATGTTGAGTTTAAGTGGTACGATTTATACCAGTGCTAGGCAGGCCTAAACATACGCGCGTGTGTTTGCTTTCGCACACATAACAGGCAGGATTATTATGCTGTCTTTGTTTTCCACTTTACCTGTAGATTCGTTTTATTTACATGTTGAATTTCATAGCTTTCTTTGGCGTAAAATCTCCGTTACACATTTGCCCTACATTGGACCGAAACGATAAAATAATTTCGAACAATAGGGAATTCAAGGAGATATTGAAAAAAATTTTAACATAACTATCCTATCGACAACTATCTACGATGGCAGTAGCCTGAATCGGCTTACATTTTTATATACAGTAGAAATCCAATTATCCGAACTCCGATCAACCGAATCGCTGATTGTAGAACTCCAATTATCCGAACTCCTCCGATCAACCGAATCGCTGATTATCCGAATCGCTTTTGTCTTTCGTTCCGCTATGTACATATGCACGTTCTTTTATTTTTATGTACTTTTACTTCTTTTTACTTTACTAATGCATACAATGCCAAAAATAAGCTCTTTTACTTTAAAATCCCCTTTTTTCAGAAAAAATCCAATTATCCGAATTTTTGATTATCCGAATGTGGTCCGGTCCCAATTGATTCGAATAATTGGAGTTCTACTGTAAAAGCACTTACCAATATACTGCTATTTTCGCAGTGAATTGCACTTTACACTCTGTCAACAAAATTTCAGTATGGATCAAATTCTTTTGTCCACATTTTTTTTTTTTATCTCCAAGTTGGCACAACAGCCCTCTATATTGACGTGGACTTTGAACGCAATCTGTCATTTAATTTGTTTACAGTACTTGATTTTGCCAGTTCATCCTAATTGTATTTTGCAATTATTACAATGTACATATAGGGTTATTCATTTTTTGGTTTTAAAAGTAAAGAAGTCCACGAGGGTTTAACGTGAGTCTCGCCGTGAAGGCCTTACCCACGGTGTGCGACACACTGGGCATATTTCAATGCGATTGCCAACGCCCTCCTGGGATAGCCAAGTAAAACTTGGGCTATCTAGGAAAAGGGGCTGACAATTATGGTACTACCACATATTGTCAACCCTTTCTTCGCAGCCAGGAGATAGCAAATTGATTATGCTAGTATGGAACATAAACCCAATTGGCGGAGGTGAGTCCTATATTACCACCTCTGCTACTCTGTGGGTCTGTAGCACCCAGTTGCAATGCAACTCCACATTCGAGCACAAAGCCTCTACCAGCGATTTTGATATCAACCACAACCCGCGTGATGCTCCCACTAGGGGTCCAACACCAAATGATCAGGCGGGAACTCGGTCCCGGGGCCTCCTGATCCCCACGCTACCGGCCAAACTCACCGGTTGGAGCTGCGTAGCAAAGCACATAGCAAAGCTACTACCAAGTCGTGATTTATACCCCATACTTCACGGGATTGGTCGCCCTGTGGCAAAAGAGTATATACTGGACATTTTTACATACCTGCAGGCACGGAGACCCCAGGCAGATGGAACGGTCGACACTATATTGCAAGGATGCAGTACCCTCACCGGTGGGAGGCGGGAAAAACTCCAAACCCCTTCCGTTCGGCGACGATGAATGACAACCATGAAATATAGACATAGGGAAAAACCCTATGACTGTCCGTACCCCCGAGAGATCAAAAAGATACAGATGACAGGGCACGAACCCGAGACCTGCCCGTGTGTATCCCTATCACCCCCGGTACCAGACAAAGCCTCTGGTCAAACTTCATAGATAATCTAACTCCGTATAAAATCTACTTCCAGTTTCAACTCCTTGCGGCCCAGCGACTGGTGCCCACGAGCACACAGCTGCCAACAATCAAGCTGAACGGGATTGTGGGATCACCATGATCCGAACAGCCCCGCAGCCGCTCAACCCCCAGGCCAGACTGCCTTGAAAAGGTCAGCAGACCCACTTCCCACAACTACGTCACAGTAGCCCTCCGCTGAGCAAACGCTCTGGAAGCAAACACCGTTGCTCTAGCCTAACCACCCTGTGTAGAGAGAGTATTGCTAACTATCCAGTCATCCCCTGACCTTGTTATCGCTAATCCCTGGAGGTCCCTTATATCTGCATATAAAGGACATTCGCACAAAACGTGCCGCCAGTCTTCGACTGGTGCACCACAGTTGCACGACTCGCGATCGGACAGAGCTCTCTTATGCAGCAAGGCATTGAGTGACCCATGTCCCGTCAGCAAGAAACCAAGACAGAGGTTAAAGCCAAAATCAGGGTTTCTTCCAACGAACCTAACATCTGGCAAAAACCTACATGTTCCACGTCCGTTCTGACTCTCTTCCCAACGTATTTGCCATGTCGACAAGACACATTCGTCCAAAAGCCCTCTATACTCAGCTCTGGTTTCAAAAGTGAAGTTAAGTAAAACCCACTTGAGCTATGGTTTCGATGAAACTTTTATTTCATTATAATGCTTGGATCCTGCAACATCATATAAACGGCCGTCTGTGGATTGGTTGTAGCAGTGGATCATCCTCCAGCGCCATTTTTGCAAAAATAAGGCTCAATGACACTTTCAGACTATAATGCGCTCTAAACAGTCGCTTTCTTCGGATGCAATAGCTTTTCCACAATCACTTTCAGGTTCTTCGAGCCTCATATGTGGCAAATTTTGCTTTTTGATGTAACCACCGAGTGAGAAATGAGTTTCATCGTTGAAGAAAATTTTGCTCGATTGAAAGCCCACATTTGAATCAGCACTTTTGTAGTAGTTTTATGAATGTGTCTAACATTTCTACACACGATTGATCTTTACGCTATTCAGTTTTTGAAGAAAATTCAGGTCTTTCGCAAATAGTCGAGCGGTAACACGTTTCGGATCAAAACAAGTATAGAAAATAGTACGAATTGATTCGTGAGACTCTGAAAGTTATGCGGTCATCTCCCTCAAATTTAAATGAGGATTTTCAGTCACAGTTTCTTTCACCTTATCAATGTTAACTTTAGTTGAAGACAGTGATAACAGACCAGAGCGAGATATATTTTCCTTCACATCTCTAACGCTTTTCAATCCCCTGTATCAATTATATTCAGGTAATTTTGATTAGAGTCGACACATGGAATTCAATTTAATAGAATAGAAATTCTTTGTTCGATAAAACCGTCAGTATGACATGGCAGTTTGCTGTCAAATACCTGTCATCTGAAGTAGTATCTATTTAGTGAAAGGTTTGCCTTTATGAATATGGATCGTTTAATAACCGAAGAACCCATAAAAGTAGTTAAAACTCTGGGTTCTTCAAGCTCCATATGCGAAAATTGTGCTTGTTGACGTAACCACTGAGTAAAAAATGAACTTTATCGCTAAAGAAAATTTTATTCAATTGGAAACCCACGGTTACTTTTATAGTAAGTTTTAACTATTTTTACACAATCTTCGATTGTTAAATGATAAATAAGTGACAAACCTTTCACTAAATAAATAACACTTTAGATGACAGGTATTCAACAGCTGACAGCCTCGCCAGACTGGTGATTTTGAAACATGGTTAAACTTTCAAAATACTCAGTTCAAAAAAAAAAAAAACTGACAACATTTTTAAGTAACTGTAGAAATTTCTGAAAATTATTTGAATCATTTTTACCTTTCACTGTTTGGCGCCAGGCCCTTTTCTCTGTCAAGAAACGAAGCTATATTTGATTTCAATTCAGATTAAGAAACGAAACTGCGTAAAACTATATTTTTGTTTCAGGTTCAATAGCGAAAATATTTGTTTCATTATGCTCCAATAGAGAAACAGGGTCAATGTAAGGTTTTAATTTTAATAATAAATTGTAGTTTCGAATATGAATCAGAAACAATTTTATATCGTATTTTAAATAAGCTTATCATACCAAGCCAGAAATGAAGCTGAACATTCGTGATGATCCTTGGTTTTGATGATTGGATTATCCTTTGGCATAAGTCTAGAATATCGCACTTTGAAAGTTATACAACAAATTTGAATAAATAATAAAGATTTTATGTTTTGTTGACCAATTCCCGGTTCTCTTTTGACAAAATGCATTTCAAAAAAATGTTATGCGCTTTAACTTGTGCCGTATCAAGTTCATAAAATTCACTGCTAATTCTTTTAATAAAAATATGACACGAGAATGGATCATACGTAAGAAATAAAACTAATTTTTCAATGCAAGCAACAATTTTGGATTGAGTAAATATTTTAACATAAATCTTGAATTAAACAAAATTTGGTTCTTTCTATCCCAATGTGCACTGGCGGAGCATTTGGATATTGTGCTATCCACATGCTACATACCAAAATTGATGTCTTAATAAACTTTCATTATCTTTTAGTTTAATCAAGATTTATAGATTATGTTTGCTAAAGTGATGAACTTATTATAGTGGCGCCTAACTACTCTTGAGAGATGAGATTGAATACGGACGGAATAAAACTGGAAATTTTTGTGCGCAAGAGTTTAGTTATTTCTCTCGTGTTTTCATAAGTAAATAATATTCCAAACTGGATGAAATTATGCATTATGAATTTTGTAGAAACATCTATGCAATGCTTACTAATGAAAATGAAAATTTTGATATGACGGTTCTTTTAACCCATTCGATCCCACCGAATTAACTTAGGTACAAAAAAAGGACAATTTTACATATCCGAGCAATTATATTGCAGAATTTCTTTTTTCTGGAGAAGCGACTTATGTTGGTTTGAAGGGTTATCATATGGAAAAAATACATCGGCTATTTATCATCGTTTCTTGTACAAGTTAGTCGTTCTTGGTAGTTCAGATTTATTTCGAGTGGAACAGAATTTTGATACAGAAAACTATAAACATTTTTTCGTTTTCAAATTATATGAAAAAATTGGCAAAAATATGTATATGCCAACTGTCTCGTGGTAAGCTGAAAATCTTGCGTACTTTCCTGCGTACAATGGAATAATTGATGTAATACAGGGTGCCCGTCGGGAATGTATGTACTGTGTGTACAATAGTGTGAGTGATATCGACGCTCAAAATATATTGCCAAAACGAAAAGTGGATTAATGGTGAGCAGTGACTATGTGGCAATTTGCAGATGAATCTTTTAACACGGTGGCGCACGATCGATATATTCACCATACTGTGATATAATGTTATATAATGCTATATACAGAAACAGTGGAAATAAATCTGCAGTTTCTAAACGGGTGGTGCGTTTTTGATGAAATTTCATATGGCTATAGCCAAGGTGTAGTCGAGTGCAAGTTTTAAATTTGGATCCTATACTTCCAATGGTGTCTGCGCCACAATGCCTCAAATTAGAGCACCTCGTCAATTTGAAAATTTTGAAATGATGCAACTTTTTAGGTTTTTATCCGATGTTATCTCTTAAACTTCAGGAGTTATTCGACTTTTAATATAAAAATTTTTGTTGTTTTAACTACCTTACTTCACTTTTTTGCTAATAGCGGAAATAAATTTTTCAACGAGAACCGGCACCAAAACTATTCCTGTGTACAGACACACAAGTATCAAATAAAAGGGTTGTGAAACCGAAGAATAAAATTTTATTGAAGTATGTTTCACTCAAACGTTAGATATATACTGCCTCTTTATGGCAGAAAATATTAATTTCACTGCGTGGTGCTGTATTTGTATTCAACAATTTTATACGTGGGAAATATAAGGTGGACATATTGTATGTCAGTTTGTTGGAAATTGAGTCTGCTTATCAGAAATGTGTTATAGTTTTAAGAATTGTAAATTTCGTGGCAAACTTTTTGAGAAAAAAAGAAAGAAATGGTTTCAACTGAGTTTTCATAGACATGTAATTGTGAAAA
>JAHXMU010023865.1:16254-28006 GCA_019455685.1 Philornis downsi | reverse complement strand
TGAAGAATCGACTGTTAGGCGGTACGAAGTTCGCCGGGTCGGCTAGTAATATTAATAAGTTTCAGAACTCTATTGTAAAGCAACTGAATATAATAGCAAAAAAATAAAGAAAATAGTGCTGATTAGATAAAGATTAAACTTTTCATAATTCTTATTAATTATATGTCTTATAATATATATCTTATCCAGGAAACACTTTATGCATAAGGATTTCACTTCTTAAGTGTCAATCTATACGAGGTGTGTTCAAAATATAAGGTGCATTTTCAACTTTCGCGGGTTACGTACATTCAGCTTTCGATAATTATTTATTTTCTTTTTTTTTTTTTTTGTGTTGGTACACTCGTCTTGAAGATATGTTTATCGTCTTGAAGATATCCATATAGCATGTTTAGTTTGTTTGTGAGAGGCATAAATAAGACAAGTGTTTTGCGTGTTCGGCGATTTTCTGCTATCGAAAGAAAAGAAGTTGCATCAAATTTTGTGTAAAAAATGGTATTAAGTGCTCAAAAACACTTGAAATGTTGTCAGCGGCATATGGTGAGAGTACTCTGAGTCAAAACAATGTTTACAAGTGGTACAAGCCTTTCACAGAAGATCGAGAAGATGTGAATGACGACGCTCGCTCTGGACTTCACAGCACATCAACAACCGACGAAAATGTTGAGAAAGTGAAGAAAATTGTTATGGAGAATCATCAAATAACAATCAGAGAAGTTACTGAGTATGTCAGCATATCGGTTGGTTCATGCCATGCAATCTTTTCGGAAATTTCGGGCATGAAGTGTGTGGCAGCGAAGTTTGATCCAAAATTGCTGAATTTTGACCAAAACAACGTCGCATGAGCATCTCTCAGAAATTATTGAATGACATCAACGATGATCCAGATCTGCTTAAAAAGGTCATAACTGGTGATAAATCATGGCTATATGATTGTGACATCGAAACCAATGCTCAATCATCCCAATGGAAGAGTCCAGAAGAGCCAAGATAAAAAAAAGCACGCCAAGTTCGATCAAATATCAAGTTTTTGCTCTTTGATTATCATGGTGTAGTGCAACAGGAGTTCTTACCACAAAGTCGTACGGTAAATAAGGAGTATTATCTTGAAGTTATGCGCGGTTGCCTGAAGCAATACGAAAAAAACGCCCGGAATTGTTGAAAACAATTTCCTGCGACTTTTTCCTGTTCCCAAGATTAAAGAGACCCATGAAAGGACGGCGTTTTGCGACGATGGAGGAGATAAAAATCGAATCGGCGAACACGCAAAACACTTGTCTTATTTATGCCAAACTAAACATGTTATATTCATAGATCCGTCAACATATCTTCGAGAGGAGTGTACCAACTTTAAAACAAAATAATAATCGAAAGTCGAATGTACGTAGCCCGCAAAATTTGGAAATTCATTTTATTTTCGTATAACTCAATAAATAATACATCTTAATGCACCTTAGTTAAAAGATCTTAGAACAATTTTCCTACAAAATTTAGTTTTTTTCTTGATTCTTTTATAGCTTATTTTAGATCGTTTTCAAGACCTGGCAACACTGGTTATAAGTAAGTTCAGTAAATTATGTTTATGCTTCGTTTTGTACATTAATTCATTCTGATCATTTGTTAATTAGAACATATCAATTTATCACGGTCCTTTTAGAATTCCACACGGTCTTGCATCAGCGTAAAAAGGATATAAATCAGTTTCTGTGCTGGCTTACTATTAACGTAGTTTTATTTATTGAATAATATGTAAGACTTAATGCTGTATTTTCTTATTCATGTAGATATTGCGTCCAGAACAGAATAAATTCTCTATTTGATTTATTTATTACAAATTTTCCAAAATTTAGCTCAAATTGAACTTATAAATTAAAATGAAATTAAATAATTGCGATTATACAAGTTAATGTTTGAAATCAGTGTTGCGGTTTTCCATACAGAGCGGAAAGTTCTACGTTTGTGATCACATATTTTCGAATTTGTCTTGCATAGTAGTAGTATTTATACACATGACGGCGAGCGAATTGCATTACAATACAAAATTGAAATAAAATTTTCTTAATCATTGTTTAAATTCGTGTAATCTTAGGATGATAGAAATGTCTTTGGCATTCAGGAAATACTTTTCACAACAATATGAGGATTGTGTTTAGTAGTAGGAAAGTCAAGGAAATTTGACTTACGAGTATAATTATACACCGGTAACTGGAGAGTCCTTGCCTTGATTGTTTTTGCGGGTAACTGGAAAATGTGCTTATAATTTGATTGTAGAAGCCTACATTTATTATAAACATTTGTGAGTTGCTTTGTTTTTGGAGAGGATCTTGGCGGTGATCTTGCACCACGAAACCTCGATTTTATTTTCGACGAGTTTATGTTAAAGATAAAGAGCAATAATTGCCATGTGGCTAGAAAATAAAATTACAATTCATGGTAGTATGATTAAGTATGAAAGTACAATGCATTTCATACATCTACATAATGTATTAGGTATGATTTTTAATTCAAAAAGGTGTGGAAATTCATATTAGCAAATAATATAGTTCAATTAATAACAATAAAAAGTGAGTTACTGAACGGTATGTAATCTATCCAACAATCAATATATTTCATTTATTTTTATTGTATAGAAAATTTAATTTTATTTTATATAACTAATTCGTTTTGAAGATAATAGACCGTAAATAATCTCCACGCTGACCAGAAAATTATTCATTCGGAACCGACTCAATTATTGTTTTAAAGGACTGCTCCAGTCAGTCAAATTCCTTGGTTTCGTTGTGACCTTAGGGACCAGCGGAAAGTGGAATTTCTCAATATCAATCTACAGGGTGTCCGTCGGGAAGTTATACTACTTTGTTTGCTTATAATTTTTGATTAAATGAAAGAAAATGGATCTTATACGGATAAAAGTTTTATTTAATGTCGGCAATAATGCATAGAATACAATATCAGATAACTGTCCACCTCTGTTGGCCTCACAAATGTGATCCCTGTTGAGCACATTTTTCATTACATTTTCACACATTTCATGCGATTTTTCATTAATTTCATTTGTTTGAGTTGCTCAAGCGTTTCTGGTTTGTTTGCATAAACCTTGGTTTTCAGATATCCCCACAAAAAGAAGTCCGGACCGTGGAGGCCAATCAACATCATCATTTCTTGAAATAACTTATTGTGAAAAGAGGTCTCGCAGTAATTCCATTATAATCCTGGCTGTACGCGATGTGGCATCGTCTTGTTGATACCACATGTTAATCAAGCCCAAAGCATGCAGTTGTAATGTTAAAAAGTTTTCAATCATATCACGATATCGCTCCCCATTGTACAGTTACCGTGACGCCGTTTCCAGTTTCAAAGAAATAAGGTCAAATGATTCCTTCTGACCAAATTGTACGTCAGACTGACATTTTTAATGGATGCAAAGGCGACTAATGCATAATTTGAGGGGTTTTCCATTGCCCAGGACCGACTATTCTATTAATTCACATATCCATTCAAATGAAAATGCGTGTCGTCACTCATTTTGATTTTTTCATGAAAATCGGGGTTGTCATGGGCGAGCTGTAACACCCTATTGGCATATGTATGGCGGCGTAAATGGTCTTGTGGAAGAAGCTCTTGTGTCAACTGAATCTTATATGGAAACAAATGCAAATCCTTGTGCAAAATTGTGGCCAAAGTTGTTGTTTGAAGACCAAACTCCTGGGCACAGCGTCGAATTGAAGTTGATGGATTGTTTTGAATACTTTCTTGAGCAGCAGTAATGTTTTCAGTCGATCTTGTAGTACGTTGTGGTCCATGCTTGGCCCAATCCGCCTCTTTCTTCGAAATCATTCACTACACGATAAATAGTGCGTCTTGTTGGCAAGTTGTTTCTCCCAGAAATTTCACGTAACTTTCTCATCGTTACAGTAATCGATGATTGATTTTGATGAAATATTTTAACGATTAAAACACGTTGGTTTATTGAATAATTTTTCATAATAAATTTGCCACGTCTCTACTTCACGACTGCCAAATATGAACTGTCAAGACTAATGTTTACCAGAATGGCGGCAAAACAAAGTAGTATACCGTCCGATGGACACCCTGTATTTGAGAATTTTCGTTGGAACTGAGCCATAACCGGTCCTGACTATGTGAGCAGGACGGAATGCTATTGAAACGGGTTGGTCTTCAGCGCAGTTCTGGGTAAAAAAAACTCTTTCAATATCTTTAAACGGTCCCCATTGATTGCTACTGTTACACCGCAGCACGATTCGTGCGCCGTTCTGTATCTAATGAAATAATCTTATATTAGTTTTTAAATTTTTATTAAAAATATCCTTCATTTGGCAGTTGTTTCTTCGGAATCTCCTATGAAATCCGCAATAGCAAATTGTTTAACTAAAGGTTTTTAAAATTAAATATATAAATAAAATTGTCTGAACATTGAGTTGGGCACTGAGTGAAACTATATCCAATTATTTATAGATATATATTCATGGCTCATTTATAGAACATCCTCCTCGGAATAGCCTTTACTTTAACATCGAAAAGAGGAAAGTGTAGAACTTACGAATTCTACGTATTATACAAGTACACATCGGATCACGCACTCAAATAACAAGCGCGTGTGGGCATGAACTGCACTTGGTTACAAGTGGTCATTGTTTACCCAGAATTTAATCCATGTCAAATGTTCATTTCATGTTTTCAGTTGATCATCAAAGAAAATAAACTGTGCTTACAAAAATTTTTAGCAATCTGTTACCGAGATGGTTTACTCATAGAATCAAAACACTTCTGCTGGAATCCAATTAAGAGAGTAAGTGCGAGTAGCCGAAGTGAATTGAAGCTAAAGTGAATTTCATTTAAAACAGTAAAAACACTGCGGGCTGGACACCAACTCAAATATGCATAGAATTTTAATTCCAATAATCAAATCAAAACTATATTGAATTTTGTTTCTGTTTCACGCATCCAAAACCAAAACACAAACAATTTTGAATATGAGTCATACAACCCGAACGAAATTACGGACACATTTTGATTGATTTGAAAGAAACAGACACAAATTTCAGATAAGTTGCTATAATAAATTAAAAAAATTAATTATTAAAACCTTTTTTTGTTCCATTACATTTTAATAGATGTAGATTTCTCATTTCGTTTCACATGAAAAGGCTGTTGTTTCAAGTATAAATAAGAATGAAATTTGTAATGTACTTAAATAATTTTAAAATATCAAAACCGAAGCAAAACTGAACTTTTTGAAGGTCCCTGACTTAAAATTTTGAAAACCATTTGGTCAAAAGACCTTCTGGGTGTTACATTTTTGCCATATCAAATCATAAACTTATGATTCATTCTGTGAATTATCCTTTTCTAAAGATTGAGATTAATCCTTTTATTAGCAAATTTTTATTTAACTTGACTGGCATTTGCAGATCATGGATTTATACACGTCATACTGCCTTGTTACCAGATGAGTGGAGGTATCAAAAATCTAATTTTTCCCATATATAGGGTGACGCATAAGTAACGTTAAGATTTGGTCAGTAAATACATTTTTTGTTTAAGTCTTTTTTTTCGTCTCTTATGGAATTAACTAAATAATACTTTGAAAATTTCCATCAGGCGACGTTCTAAGCAGTTAGAGATGTCTCGGCGGTCTTTGCAAAGAATTTTACACATGTTACATCCTTTAACATATAAGATGCAATTGGTTCACGAGTTAAAACCAAATGATGCGCAAGAACGCATTCAATATAATCGCCGTTAACGTTACTTATGCGCCACCATTTATAATATAGCGACTTTAAGCGTTTTCCTGTAAAAATTCGTATGTATTAGTTTTCCTAAAAATCTCAAAAACGTCAATAGTAAAATATTATGAGTTGAGATATCCCTTCCTGGTACATGCTAATTGTCGTCTTGTATAATGCTTTTAATTAAGGAACAATATTTAATTACAGCCATTGTTCTATTTGCGTAGCCTGATGATACAGGCAAGATTGGCAGAAAGCAGCTAGACTTTAGTATTTTCAAGCATTGAGAAGGTGTAAATTGAAATGGTAAATGAGTACAAAGTCGCGGAAGGTGTTGTTGTTTAGTATATTTTTTCACGTTTTATCTGGCAATATAATGCAATATAATTGAAAAGAATTTAAGTGACTTCGATAAATTCAATTTGATTAGGAGGTACCGGAGTGGACTTAGCAAGGTCGTTCTTTCTCAAAATTTGGTTGAACATTTGCGTGATATGTGTCAAATCTGGCTGAACTTAACACAGCTGACTGAAAAAAAAAACCGAAATCTCCAGAATGAGCTCGGTTACATATTCGACTTTTCCACACTTTTGAACTGTAAATAATCTAGACTACTACAGCCTGGTAGTACAATGAAATGAATGAATGAATGCCTGAAAATCTGCAGATACCAGTATGAGTGCGACAATGCACTCCATCATTTTTGTTAGACCTTACTTTGACAAAAGTTCAAAGTATACTAAATTTAACTAAATTAAGTGCAAATATATAAACAACGTAAACCGGAATATATAGGAGTTAAATCGGTCAGTTGCGGGGTTAATCTATAGAGTTTTTTATATTTCACAAAATAGTATAAACTAATGCAATTAATGATGAATTACAAGGAAGAAATTTATTTCGGAATATTGGACAATTTATTGGAATATTGGAATATTGTTATTGCATTGTTATCTGATTAGATTTACTTAGTTGTCCTTATTGAAGGAGAGCTCTGTACTCTAACCTTTACTCTTCTTTTCCATTACCCCTCTTGGGGGCATATGACATTCACGAAGCATCCCCACGGCTTCTTGAGTCTTGAGGATTTCACTCTAGCACATTCATTGTGGTGTTATCCGGCATCTTTCTGATGGTATGGCCAACCCCATTTTCTACGTTTTATCTGTATTAATGTAGGTTCCTCGTTGGTTAGGTTTTATAAATTCGTATTGCTAATGTTAGGTGCAGAGGATTCTAAGGCACTTGTTGATTAACACCCGTAACTTTTGTGTAATGGTGTTCGATACAAGCCAGATTTCACTTCAGTACAAATGAGTTGACTTTAAACATGTATTGAGTATGCTAAGTTTGGTTTATCTGAATATCTATGAGTTCCTCCATACTGAATGTGGTCGTCTGAAAGCCGCTCTCGCTTTGTTGAGCCTATTTACATCTGTTTCTATGCCGCCATTTGTTGCTACTCTACTGCCTAGATAGCAGAAGATATCTACGCATTCGACTGGTTGGCCTTGATGTTCACTGTACTAACGCTGTTGATTCTCAAAGCTTTGGTTGTCTTAATACTTATCTTAAGTCCAACATTGCGCGCTAATCTTTCCATTTTGTTTGCATGTTGGATATCTAGTGCAAGAGTATGCAAATATCATCCGCATAATCTAAATCCTTGACTTGGAGTGAGAGACTTCATGTAATTCCTCTTCTCTCTGAACAGACTTCGCTCATGATGTCATCCAGTATGATGGTGAATAGTTGAGTTGGTGGGGGGCATCCTTGATTTACGCCTGCGTTGGTGTGAAGTTATTGACTGATGCTCATAATTAGAGAAGTTGCTGAGGATGTCGGCATATTGGTTGGATCATTCCATGCAACCTTTTCGGAAATTTTGTGCAAGAAGCGTGTGGCAGCGAAGTTCGTTTCAAAATTGCTGAATTTTGACCAAAAACAACGTCGCATGAGCATCGCTCAGGAATTGTTGAATGACGTCAACGATGATATAGATTTGCGTAAAAGAATCATAACTGGTGACGAACCATGCATATACTCGTATGGTTACGACATCGAAACCAAAGCCCAATTGTTCCAATGGAAGAGTCCAGGAGAGCCAAAACCAAAAAAAGCATGCCATGTTCGATCAAATGTCAAGTTTTGCTCACTGTTTTCTTCGATTACCATGGCGTAGTGCATCAAAAGTTCTTACCACTAGATCGTACGATAAACAAGGAATATTACCTTGAAGTTATGCGCAGTTTGCGTGAAGCAATGGGAAAAAAACGATCGGAATCGTGGAAGAAAAATTCATAGCTTTTGCATCATGATAATGCACCTGCTCACGTATCTTTGCTTGCGAGAGATTATTTGGCCAAAAAAAAAAAAATACCGTTATCATGCCTCAGCCACCGTATTCACTAGGTTTGGTCCCCTGTGGGAACAGAAAGAACCAAGATTGAAGAGACCCATGAAAATGCGGCGTTTTGCGACGATTAAGGAGATAAAACCCGATTCGCTGAGAGAGCTCAAGGACATACCAAAAAGTGCATATCAGAACTGCTTCGGGGATCGGAAAAACGCTAGCACAAGCGAATTACATCTGAGGAGGACTACTTTGAAGGAGATAAAATAGAAATTAATGAATAAATAAATATTTTTTAAGAAAACTGATAATTCGCCCTATTTTTTGAGCACATCTCGTATTGCTTAAATTAATAATTCACATGTTTTGGGCTAGCAACGTTTTTCGCGTATTTCCAAACTATATATGTTGGAAAACCTTTTGATGAAATGATTACTTTTAAATTTTTTTTTGTCAAATTCTGCCGCATGTCTTATATAATGTCCTATGAGTTTCTATATAATACATTCTTTTAATTAAGGAATCACTCTTGACAAAATATATTCATTGTTTTCACCTTCCAGTAAATGATGCCCGAATTGAATACAAGAACATATAAAGCATAATAGAAATTGAAACATCCAATTCTCCTGTACAATTAGAGCTCACTTTTCTTTGTTTCTACCTCCTCCTATCCTTTATTTAGATTGGTGCAAATATCATCAAACGTTAGCGTTACTGTAACGGATTACTTACATGTTCAACGGAGAAATACACAAGCGAAAAGGAAAAAGTAGTTGAATAACATAAAATAATCGTAAGCCATAACTCACAACAATACCTTAACAAACCAGCATTTATGATGAAGCTCACACAGATCTGCTCGAAATATAAAACATCTCCAGCTCATATTTCTTGACATAGTGGAAATTAAAAAGTTTTTTAATTACATCAACTTGTAATGAACGGAGGGAACTTAGAATGCTCGTGCAGAAGAAGTTTAAATAGAAACAACACTTGTTTGTGTTATAAAAAATTGCCATGCAAGGGCCGTAATTTATGTTAACTGTCAAAAAAAAAAAAAAAATTAGTCTCATTGTTTCCCCAACACCTGTTTATTTCACTGAAATCCTTTACTTTCTAAGGATGAACCAACCGTGACTTATACACTTATAAAATATTATGGCTATCGTAAAGGGCAGTGGCTGAAAGGGTTTGGCATTTATCACAGTGCAGTAATTGCGATTGAAGTTGAAATGCGAACGTGAAAGTTTAAAAATTGTTAATGTCAAGGGGGCAAACATTAGGAAAAAATTTGTAACAGTTTTAGCTTACGCTTATAAAGAGTTATTTGCAAAGAATATTTATTAGTTCAAAATTAAAAATGTTTTAGCAAATTAATTTGAATTCATTTCATATAGAAACGGTGAAATTTACTTATAAAACTTTTCAAACCAAAAGTCATGAATTGCGATATATTATGGATTTAATTTATAGCATCGAGAACTTCAAAGCGTTTACGGAGATGCTGCTTTAAGTGAAACAAAGTGTCGAGATTGGTTCCGTTGCTTTAAAAACAGTGATTTTGATGTTGGGGAAAACCAAAAACCTACGAAGACACTGAATTGACGGTACTGCTTGATGGGGATCCGTGTCAAACGCAGGTAAAACATGTTTCAGTATTTGGAGTTACCTACCAGGCCATTTCCAAGCGATTGCATGCATTGGGAATAATTCAAAAGTAAGGAACTTGTCTTCCTTATGAGTTGAAGCCAAAGGGCATTTTTCGCCTGTGAACAACTGCTTTAGCGACAAAAAAGGAAGGGTTTTATTCCCGTTTTGTAACAGGTGATCAAAAATAGATATATTATAGCAAAGAAAAGAAAGTAATGGGGGCTGCCCGGTCATGCTTTTACGTCGTCGCCTCAGCCGAATATTCACGCTGCGATGGGAACAGTTCGGTTTTATTTATTACGAGCTGTTGAAACCAAGCAAAACTATCACTGTGGATCGGTATCGACTTCAATTAATGCGATTGAACCGAGCTCTTGGCGAGAAGCGCCCCCAATACGCGGAGAGGTACGAAAAAGTGTTTCTTCAGTATGACAATGCTCGGCCTCACGTGACCAAACCCGTTAAAACCTATCTGGAAACGCTGAACATTCTCCAGATATTGCGCCATCCGATTATCACTTGTTCACGGTCTGGCTGACCAGCAGTTCTACTCATATGACGACATCAAGGAGTGGCTAGATTCCTGGATAGCCTCAAAAGATGAACAGTTTTACCGTGACGGAATTCGAGCTTTGCCAGAAAGATGGGAAACAGTAGTAGCTAGCGATGGACAATACTTTCAATAAATCAATTATAAACATGTTTTCAACCTAGCTGTGCGCCTAATATTTTCCCAGAATCGTCCAGAGATTGACGTATAGGGTGACGTAAAAACATATACATTGCTATAAAATTAAATGGTTTACTTTGCACATACTTGTATACAATTATCCGATTTGAGTCAAATGTGCATCGCTTTGTTTGACAATTTGTTTGCCTATTGTGCTTGTATCACAGAAACCCTCGTTCCTACGGAAACAAAAACCGGGGGAGTCCTCTTTCTTTAGCTTCTCTTCTGACGAATATTCTAGCTGCAAAATAATTACTTGTGTTCGAATTATAAGGCAGATGCATAGAAACCTCTTCTAGGGAATGCTTTCGATGTGTGTGATCTGGTGTTATACCAATGGAACATAGAATTCCTCTCCTAGCACAGGTCTGAATTCGTAGTTTGGCAGTAAAGGAGAAGCCCGTGTTTGGTAATTACCTGCCAATCCTACCAAACAGTAACAGTAACAACTCGCTGACCGTTAATACTGATTTGCATGTTGTTTTTTCTGTATGCGCTTCCTTGTACTAGAACATGTAGCTACGACCTGTTGCAGGTGCATGTGTGTGTGTTGTGCAAGCGTATACGATGGACGACCAGTTCCACACGAGGTATGACGTAAGCGAAACTGAAGCAGCTTTTGTCTGCGAAACCCTGACCAGAGGGATCTTTTTCTGATTGCACGGGAGATCATGTGCCCAAAGAACAGTTTGTTCCTGCTAATCGTGGCATAGGACGCATTGTGGGAGCATCGTGCTGGCTGTGGTGGACAGAACACGTGTTGTCAGTGCTCTTGTATTGCATCAAGTTCTCCTGAAGGTAATGCGAGATCTTGGAACACTTTTTATCGTCGATTAGAATAAGGTGTATATAGGCCTCACTCCCTACCAGGAGGAAGTCCACTGCATACCAGTGCATTCAAAGGTACTTCGATTGAGACGGGAAGCAAGCCCTGAGGAAATCGTCCAAGGGGATATGTTTCTTATCTCAAAGGTGCTTTGAAACTTATCTTAATCCTTCCGGGATTAATCTGAGTTCTCTAAAGGGGCACGGACTGTCGTAAATGCAAATAAAAACAGTCCCATATGTGATGGCACACCTTGAGTAAGGCTTTCACTACCATGGATTAATCGCCTATTGTTTGCGCTGGCTCACGTCTCTTCTAGGTTGGCGTTGCCATAACCAGCCAATATCCAATTCTGAAATGGAATGGTGGTTGAAATGACATAAAATGGAATGAAATGAAATGAAATGAAATGAAATGAAATGAAATGAAATGAAATG
>JAHXMU010023865.1:0-11254 GCA_019455685.1 Philornis downsi | reverse complement strand
AAAAATTCTTCTTCTTCTTAGGTGACGGCTGGAATAGACATACTTATCTATTATACGCCGCCCAAATGCTTCGATCTTCTGCGCTTCTCTTCCTTCCTTCCCATTTAAATGACCTTATTGATATCCTCAAATTCGCATCTTTCATTCACATGCATTTCATTCAATGTAATTTAGCTCTATCAGGTATTTGGTACAACAAATGAAAATGGATTGCACTGACACGCCCCGTAGGAGGTCACACATACAGATTGATAGATTTAGCAAAAATCGGTGGTCCTTCTACTTTTCCCAAAAGGAGGAACTCAGTTAGTTGCAGTACTACGACGGGGTCATCCGCCCGATTTTTGCACAGTCACCTATTGCTGTTTGAGCGGCGGTCATCCGGATATGTCTGGAGATCACTTCGAATATTCGGGTAATAATGAAGTCTAGTGAAAGCTTATCAGGTTGTGACGTTCCAAATTGTCGTTAAACTGTAGATCCCGTTGAATGAATCTAAAAAGTGTATGCGTGTATGCTCATTGAATGTGAAAAGATCTCCCATATCTTATTCATTGGTGAGAGGGAATTTGTTTTGTTTTTTGAATTTATTTTTGTTTTTTCTTTTGCTATTGTTATTAGGTGTGCAACCACGTTCCCGCTATTTACCAATAGATGGTGCCAGTTGTAAGTGCTAATTGATTCTGCTACAATCAAAACGTCATGAGCCAAGCTTAGGCATAAAGTAAACATACCATTTAGACACAATAGTGATTTTCATTTGACGTCATATTCTTTTGCTTGTATGAATATGTATGATTTTGTGCCAAATAATCGTCATATGCGAGAAGTATTGATTTTCTTCTTTTAATCGAAGAAAACGGTGGTTGAAGTTTATGTAGAGCCCTAAAATGTGTACGGAGATGCTGCTTTAAGTGAAACAACATGCAGAGGTTGGTTCCGTTGCTTAGAGACCATGATTTTGATGTTGACGATCGTTCGCGTGAAAAAAGACGAAAAACCTTTGCAGACAATGAATTGACGGCATTGCTTGATGGGTGTCCGTGTCAAACGCAGGTAGAGCTTGGTTCAGTATTAGGAGTTATCCGCCAAGCCATTTCCAAGCAGATTGCATGCGTTGAGAATGAATCAAAAGCAAGGAACTTGGGTGCCTTATGAGTTGAAGCCAAGGGACATTGAGCGTCATTATTTCACCTGTGAACAACTACTTCAACGACAAAAAAGGAAGGCGGATGAAAAATGGATTCACTACAGCAATCCAAAGAGAAGAAAGTCATGTGGCAGCCCGGTCGTGCTTCTACGTCGTCGTCTCGACCGAATATGCTCTGTATTTGCGAGAAACGCCCACAATATGCGGAGATACACGAGAAAGTGATTCTTCAGCATGACAAGCCTGTTAAAACCTACCTGAAAACGCTGAAATGGGAAGTCTTAACCCATTCGCCATATTTTCCAGATATTGTTATCCGTTCGATTATCACTTGTTTCGTTTGATGGCACACGGTCTGGCTGACCAGCAGTTCCACTCATATGACGACTTCAAGGTATGGCTAGATTCGTGGATAGCCTCAAAAAGTGAACAGTTTTACCGTGACAGAATTCGAGCTTTGCAGAAAGACAGGAAAAAGTAGTAGCTAGCGATGGGCAATGGTTTCAGTAAATCATTTGTAAACATGTTTTCAAAATAAAGTTACATTTTTATAAAAACAAAAATACTGCAAACAACTTTGTTGCGCTCCATAGATTAATAGCATAATGAACAAAAATTCAGGTTGTTGCAGTTGCGGGGAAAAATTTTGATTTCAGAAAAAGGCCAATTTTTCTGGATGGTACCAGAAGGGTGCAGGAGTGCTGTCTTTTTATTTTCAGGCAATCTCCGACAACTAGAAATCATGATGGGTCAGATCAGCGAAATTAGCATACGCGACTATATTTTGACATGTGTCAATATATATGTAAGCATTTCGGAATTTCTTCAAAAATAGTTCCCATATTTGTGACACACCTCCAAGTGACGTACCGCAGTGATAGCTAATAATATTATTTCAGTTAACATTTAATGTTCTATTATAATTTCTTTAGTAATTTAAAAATTCTCTTTGATTCACATTGTACCACACTGCCTTAGTTATATTTTATCAAGCAATGCGATAGCATAAGATAAAGCTTATCTAAACTTATGAGCAACCCGACATTACATTTCAAAATATAAACACATCGGTTGGTTGATACTCTTACAAGCTGATTCCTTCCTAGCCATGTTCCTTAGCCTCCATTCAAGGCATATCCTGTTCCCCGTCGGTTAGGTTGCTTCTTGCTGTAATCTAAAACAAAAGAATTTTGCGCTGGATGAATTCAAACCGAAATAGAAAAGAAAACTACAATAACTAAAAAGGAAACAATACCGACTATTGTAGGCAAGAAGTGGAAGGAGTGAAAAGAAGAAGAATTTGCAACAAAACTCGTACGCATATTTGCAAATGATACGATAGTGATAGTGAACCCATCCCGACCGCCTGTATCAATGGCGGAACCAGCAGATAGATCCTCCAGTCCAGATATGGGTTGATAAATTTACGCACAAATCCGTTGCAAACAGTGGCGACCCTCATATAAATTGCAAAATAACAACAACAACAGCAGCAGAAACAAAAAAGTGACTAAACCAAGTATGGAATCCATTGTCAAGCGCCACGGCGGATGGACGCGAGTGAGTGAATGGGTGAGTAAAAGGACAAAACTGTTGAAATTCAGAATAACGTACACAAAACTTGTGACAATTGCAAATTGTATACCAAGCGATATGTCAACAACAACCACAACAAATTGAATGTGAATGCATGCATTAAGTTTTGAAAGCACATGAGTTCTACTGTACGAGTAAATACAGTTACTGTGAAATCTCGAAGGACATTTACGTATACATAAAGGGGCTTACGATAATGTTGGTATTTAAAAATATTTGTTCTGAGGCAAAAATGAAATAGGTCGAAAATTATTTAACATTAAATATTATTTAAAATTTAATAACAGCTTTTAACATGTGTTTAAAACATACTCGTATATATTTTTAAGAGATCGGAAAAAAATTAATAAATTTTTTCCCTTTGCATTAATTTAAACTTATTTTATACAGTTTTCCTTCAAATTATGTCTAAACCCAACCATTTTGTCAGGAAAGTACCGGGAACTGGTCAATAAAACGCAAAATTTCTCATTTCTCATTCAAATTTATCACATTGACTTTATAGTGGGGCCTTTCAAAGAAATGTGCTTATAATGATCAACCCATAATGGTCCATCCATTCATGAAAACATTAATCAAACATATTTTCGGCAAAAGATTTCAGTTCTTGCTGCCAATACACTTTTATGTCTTCTATCGCCTGAAAACGGCTGCCTCGAAGTGGTAATTTGAGTTTTGTAAAAAGAAAATAAGCCAGCCATTGTCACATCAGTTGTACGAGTATTGTTGAGTTTATGAGCCAGAAATTTGACTCGGTTAGCGGCGCGTTAACGTGGTTCAAATTTCATGAATTTCCTGTCCAAAAATCTGACTTTTCGATCAATTTGCTTTCTCAGAACTTGGATAACGCTCTTCTGGCAAAATTTATTGCACAAAACCGCAATAATCAAAGTAAACAGTCAACATTACCTTTTGACTTTTAATCGATTTTGTTGTGAGTTTTTCGGTTTTGGTTTTAGTTGGAAGGCTCAATTTCGAAGTTTATTGATTGGTAATCACCAGTTATACGAGTTTTATGAAATGGGATCGAAATTAACTCGTTCTAGCATATTCATCAGCGGCCTTTACGTAATTGAGTTTTGATTTGGGATTCGAGTTTTTGAGAAAAATGCAGGTCCTTCGGAGTTGAAAAAGCCCTGCACTGCAACACGCTAAACGACTGATTACGTTTAAGCTCAGCGATAGTATAGAGTACAGTAAAGAGTTAGCGACAGGAAGAATTTTGACAACTCCTTTACTTGGAATTTTTGAATGACCAACTCCCTATACTTTGATTAGATGAGTATGGTTTGATGATTTTTGATTGGATGAATGTGATTTGGTACGGCAAAAACTATAATTCCCCTAAAAAAAGTGTTCAAAATAGCTACTATCTTTAGACTTTGCTTTGTGACAGAAGCGATAACTATTGTATATCTTTATGAGCTCTTTAAAACTTGGCATAACGTAATATTTCACTAAATATATGTGGAGTTTCCTAATGTGTCATATCGACCAGTCCCACCTAATACAATCCATACAAATTGCCTGATTTGTCAAAATTCAAAAAATTCTCCCATTTTTATCCATTAGGCTGCATTAAGCTGTCTTTTTTTTTTGCCATTACAATGCTTCGTAACAGCTGGCAAAATCGGAGAAAAAAACTCCCACCAAATTTAAATAATACCCATTCAGATACCCGCATGCAAATAATCTATTTAGGCGATATATTCCTAGATGACACATTTTATTAGGTAGCATTTAATTAAGACAAATTTTGCACATATCAGACATTTGGTGATCATGGATCATGGATCATTAGATATATTAACCGAAATTAATAATCTGCTAACCCAGAATTGGGCCTAAGATAGGGGTCGTGCTGTATCTGGCCACAAAATCTGTTTTATCGTTTTGGATGTGCTAAAAATAATAATAATAATAATAATAACAATAATATTAATAAGTTTCAGAACTCTATTGTAAAGCAACTGAATATAATAGCAAAAAAATAAAGAAAATAGTGCTGATTAGATAAAGATTTAACTTTTCATAATTCTTATTAATTATATGTCTTATAATACATATCTTATCCAGGAAACACTTTATGCATAAGGATCTCACTTCTTAAGTGTCAATCTATACGAGGTGTGTGCAAAATATAAGGTGCATTTTCAACTTTCGCGGGTTACGTACATTCAACTTACGATAATTATTATTATTATTATTTTTTTTTTTTTTTTGTGTTGGTACACTCGTCTTGAAGATATGTTGACAGTTTCATCCATATAGCATGTTTAGTTTGTTTGTGAGAGGCATAAATAAGACAAGTTTTTTGCGTGTTCGGCGATTTTCTGCTATCGAAAGAAAAGAAGTTGCATCAAATTTTGTGTAAAAAATGGAATTAAGTGCTCAAAAACACTTGAAATGTTGTCAGCGGCATATGGTGAGAGTACTCTGAGTCAAAACAATGTTTACAAGTGGTACAAGCCTTTCACAGAAGGTCGAGAAGATGTGAATGACGACCCTCGCTCTGGACTTCACTGCACATCAACAACCGATGAAAATGTTGAGAAAGTGCAGAAAATTGTTATGGACAATCATCAAATAACAATCAGAGAAGTTACTGAGTATGTCAGCATATCGGTTGGTTCATGCCATGCAATCTTTTCGGAAATTTCGGGCATGAAGCGTGTGGCAGCGAAGTTTGTTCCAAAATTGCTGAATTTTGAACAAAACAACGTCGCATGAGCATCTCTCAGAAATTATTGAATGACATCAACGATGATCCAGATCTGCTTAAAAAGATCATAACTGGTGATAAATCATGGCTATATGATTGTGACATCGAAACCAATGCTCAATCATCCCAATGGAAGAGTCCAGAAGAGCCAAGATCAAAAAAAGCACGCCAAGTTCGATTAAATATCAAGATTTTGCTCTTCGATTATCATGGTGTAGTGCATCAGGAGTTCTTACCACAAAGTCGTACGGTAAATAAGGTGTATTATCTTAAAGTTATGCACCATTTGTGTGAAGCAATACGAAAAAAACACTTGGAATTATTGAAAACAATTCCCTGCGACTTTTTCCTGTTCCCAAGATTAAAGGGACCCATGAAACGACGGCGTTTTACGACGATTGAGGAGATAAAAACCACATCGCCGAACACGCAAAACACTTGTCTTATTTATGCCTCTCACAAACCAATTACCTCAAGACCTGGCAACACTGGTTATAAGTAAGTTCAGTAAATTATGTTTATGCTTCGATTTGTACATTAATTCATTCTGATCATTTGTTAACTAGAACATATCAATTTATCACGGTCCTTTTAGAATTTTACACGGTCTTGCATCAGCGCAAAAAGGATATAAATCAGTTTCTGTGCTGGCTTACTATTAACGTAGTTTTATTTATTGAATAATACGCAAGACTTAATGCTGTATTTTCTTATTCATGTAGATATTGCATACAGAACAGAATAAATTCTCTATTTGATTTATTTATTACAAATTTTTCAAAATTTAGCTCAAATTAAACTTATAAATTAAAATAAAATTGAATAATTGCGATTATACAAGTCAATGTTCGAAATCAATATTACGGTTTTCCATGCAGAGCGGAAAGTTTTACGTCAGTGATCACATATTATCGAATTTGTCTTGTATAGTAGTAGTATTTATACACATGACGGCGAGTCAATTGGATTACAATAAAAAATTGAAATAAGATTTTCTTAATCATTGTTTAAATTCGTGTAATCTTAGGATGATAGAAATGTCTTTGGCATTCAGGAAATACTTTTCACAACAATATGAGGATTGTGTTTAGTAGTAGGAAAGTCAAGGAAATTTCACTTACGAGTATAATTATACACCGGTAACTGGAGAGTCCTTGCCTTGATTGTTTTTGCGGGTAAATGGAAAATGTGCTTATAATTTGATTGTAGAAACCTACATTTATTATAAACATTTGTGAGTTGCTTTGTTTTTGGAGAGGATCTTGGCGGTGATCTTGCACCACGAAACCTCGATTTTATTTTCGACGAATTTATGTTAAAGATAAAGAGCAATAATTGCCATGTGGCTAGAAAATAAAATTACAATTCATGGTAGTATGATTAAGTATGAATGCACAATGCATTTCGTACATCTACATAATGTATTAGGTATGATTTTTAATTCAAAAAGGTGTGGAAATTCATATTAGCAAATAATATAGTTCAATTAATAACAATATAAAGTGAGTTACTGAACGGTATGTAATCCATCCAACAATCAATATATTTCATTTATTTTTATTGTATAGAAAATTTAATTTTATTTTATATAACTAATTCGTTTTGAAGATAATAGACCGTTAATAATCTCCACGCTGACCAGAAAATTATTCATTCGGAATCGACTCAATTATTGTTTTAAAGGACTGCTCCAGTCAGTCAAATTCCTTGATTTCGTTGTGATCTTAGGGAACAGCGGAAAGTGGAATTTCTCAATATTAATCTACAGGGTGTCCGTCGGGAAGGTATACCACTTTGTTTGCTTATAATTTTTGATTAAATGAAAGAAAATGGATCTTATACGGATAAAAGTTTTATTTAATGTCGGCAATAATGCATGGAATACAATATCAGATAACTGTCCGCCTCTGTCGGTCTCACAAATGTGATCCCTGTTGAGCACATTTTTCATTACATTCTCAAACATTTCACGCGGTTTTTCATTAATTTCATTTGTTTGAGTTGCTCAAGCGTTTCTGGTTCGTTTGCATAAACCTTGGTTTTCAGATATCCCCACAAAAAGAAGTCCGGACCGTGGAGGCCAATCAACATCATCATTCCTTGAAATAAATTATTGTGGAAAGAGGTCTCGCAGTAATTCCATTGTAATCCTGGCTGTATGCGATGTGGCACCGTCTTGCTGATACCACATGTTAAAGTATGCAGTTGTGGCGTGAAAATTTTCTCAATCATATCACGATATCGCTCCCCATTGTACAGTTACCGTGACGCCGTTTCCAGTTTCAAAGAAGTAAGGTCCAATGATTTCTCCTGACCAAATTGCACACCAGACTGTCACTTTTAATGGATGCAAAAGTAACTGATGAATAATTTGAGGGTTTTCCATTGCCCAGAACCGACTATTCTGTTTATTCACATATCCATTCAAATGAAAATGTGTGTCGTCACTCATTTTAATTTTTTCATGAAAATCGGGGTTGTCATGGGCGAGCTGTAACATCCTATTGGCATATGTATGGCGGCGTAAATGGTCTTGTGGAAGAAGCTCTTGTGTCAACTGAATCTTATATGGAAATAAATGCAAATCCTTGTGCAAAATTGTGGCCAAAGTTGTTGTTTGAAAACCAAACTCCTGAGCACGACGTCGAATTGAAGTTGATGGATTGTTTTGAATACTTTCTTGAGCAGCTGTAATATTTTCTGCCGATCTCGCCGTACGTTGCGGTCCATGCTTGGTCCTATTAGCTACAGACCCTCTTTCTTCGAAATCATTCACTACACGATAAATAGTGCGTCTTTTTGGCACGTTGTTTCTCCCAGAAATTTCACGTAACTTTCTCATCGTTACAGTAATCGATGATTGATTTTGATGAAATATTTTAACGATTAAAACACGTTGGTTAATCGTATATTTTTTCATAATAAATTTGCCACGTCTCTACTACACGACTGCCAAATATGAACTGTCAATACTAATGTTTACCATAACAGCATCAAAATAAAGTAGCATATCTTCTCAACTGACACCCTGCATTTGGGAATTTTCGTTGGAGCTGAGGCATAACCGGTCCTGACTACGTGAGCAGAACCGAATGCTGTTGAAACGGGTAGGTCTTCAGCGCAGTTCTAGGTAAAAAAAAAACTCCTTCAACTTCTTTAAACGGTACCCATTAAGAGTTACTGTTACACCACCACACGAATCATGCGCCATTCTGTATCTAATGAGATAATCTTATATTAGTTTTTAAATTTTTATTAAAAATATCCTTCATTTGGTAGTTGTTTCTTCGGAGTCTCCTATGAAATCCGCAATAGCAAATTGTTTAACTAAAGGTTTTTAAAATTAAATATATAAATAAAATTGTCTGAACATTGAGTTGGGCACTGAGTGAAACTATATCCAATTATTTATAGATATATATTAATGGCTCATTTATAGAACATCCTCCTCGGAATAGCCTTTACTTTAACATCGAAAAGAGGAAAGTGTACGACTTATGAATTCTACATATAATACAAGTACATGCGATCACGCACTCAAATAGCAAGCGCGTGTGGGCATGAACTGCACTTGGTTACAAGTGGTCATTGTTTACCCAGAATTTAATCCATGTCAAATGTTCATTTCATGTTTTCAGTTGATCATCAAAGAAAATAAACTGTGCTTACTAAAATTATTAGCAATCTGTTACCGAGATGGTTTACTCATAGAATCAAAACACTTCTGCTGGAATCCAATTAAGGGAGTAAGTGCGAGTAGCCGAAGTGAATTGAAGCTGAAGTAAATTTCATTTAAAACAGTAGAAATACTGCGGGATGGAAACCAACTCAAATATGCATTGAATTTTAATTCAAAACTGCATCGAATTTTGTTTCTGTTTCACGCATCCAAAACCAAAACGCAAACAATTTTGAATATGAGCCATACAACCCAAACGAAATTACGGACACATTTTGATTGATTTGAAAGAAACAGGCACAAATTTCAGATAAGTTGCTATAATAAATTAAAAAAATTAATTATTAAAACCATTTTTTGCTTCATTACATTTTAATAGAGAAACCAAATCAATGCAGATTTCTCATTTCGTTTCACATGAAAAGACTGTTGTTTCAAGTATACATCAGAAAGAAATTTGTAATGTACTTAAATGATTTTAAAATATCAAAACCGAAGCAAAACTGAACTTTCTTGGAGGTCCCTGACTAAAAATTTTGAAAACCATTTGGTCAAAAGACCTTCTGGGTGTTAAATTTTTGCCATATCAAATAATATACTTATGATTCATTCTGTAAATTATCATTTTCTAAAGATTGAGATTATTCCTTTTATTAGCAAATTTTTACTTAACTTGACCGTTTTCTTCGCTCTGCGACACTTGCAGACCATGGATTTATAGACGTCATACTGTCTTGTTGCGAGATGAGTAGACGTATCAAAAATGTAATTTTTTCCATATAGTATAGGGTAGCGCACAAGTAACGTTAAGGTGAATAAATTTTTTGTTTAAGTCTTTTTTCGTCTCTTTACAGAATTAACTAAACAATACTTGGGAAATTTATGATGGAAAGGCTCAGCACAGTACAAAGAACCAAAATTGTTCAATTTTACCTTGAAATTCAGCATTCGATTATTCAGATCATATCGAAATTTCTTTCATGTTCGAAATGCTTATAGCACTCCAACAATTTACCGATTGGTTCAGCGTTTTGGGCAACCAGGGGCTGTTTTTGATCTTCCGCGTGCTGGAAGATCTCGTGCAGTTCGAAATGAAGTGACCATTGCTCGAGTGCAAGCAAGTACTGAGGAAAACCCCAAAACTTCCACCAGGCGACGTTCTCAGCAGTTAGAGATATCTGGGCGGGCAAAGAATATTACATATGTTACATCTTTTCCCATATAAGATGCAATTGGTTCACGAGTTAAAACCAAATGATGCACAAGAACGCATTCAATATAGTCGCCGTTAACGTTACTTATGCGCCACCCTTTATTTATAAATTTTGAAGGGACATTGCAATGATATTATGATTTATGTGGCAATTGACAGTAGCATGATTCGTGCGCCACCCTGTTCCTGTTCCATTTTTTGTTTACATCTTTGTTTTTGTCTCTTTACAGAACTAATTAAATAATACTTGGGAAATTTAGGATGGAAAGGCTCAGCACAGAACAAAGAACCAAAGTTGTTCAATTTTACTTGGAAGTCAGCATTCGATTATTCAGATCATATCGAAATTTCTTTCATGTTCGAATTGCTCCTAGCGCTCCAAAAATTTACCGATTGGTTCAGCGTTTTGGGTAACACGGGGCTGTCTGTGATCTTCCGCGTGCTGGAAGACCTCGTGCAGTTTGAAATGAAGTGACCATTGCTCGAGTACAAGCAAGTATTGAGGAAAACCCCGAAACTTCTACCAGGCGACGTTCTCAGCAGTTAGAGATGTCTAGGCGGTCTTTGCAAGGAATTTTACATATGTTACATCCTTTCCCATATAAGATGCAATTAGTTCACGAGTTAAAACCAAATGATGCGCAAGAACGCATTCAATATAGACGCCGTTAACGTTACTTATGCGCCATCCTTTATAATATAGCGAGTTTAAAGGGTTTCCTGTGAAAATTCGTATGTTTTAGTTTTCCTAAAAACCTCAAAAACGTCAATAGTAAAATATTATGAGTTGAGATATCCCATCCTGGTACATGCTAATTGTCGTCTTGTATAATGCTTTTAATTAAGAATTAATACAGGGTTGCCCATATTCGACGGACCCATGTTTTTTAAAAA